>APFE031692271.1:23050-106600 GCA_000404065.3 Pinus taeda | reverse complement strand
TTTGTTTGAATTCATTCTGCGTATTTGATTTCACTGTGTAATTATTTTCTGCTATCATTAGCTGTATGCATGCGTAACAACAGGAAATCTTGTTCATACCACTATTGGATGTTCATATGATGTGCCTTATTTTTTAATCATGTATGCATTAATGGTATGAACCTTTAAAGTTTTGTAGTATCGCTTTAATCACTGTATCTAACTATTTAGGTACAGTAATCTAGAATGATTTAATATCTGTGTTTTGAGAATGCGGTTATCTATATAATTGTATTTTTAGAATATAGAACATCAAAAGCTCCACTTTAGAAGTTCAATTAGATTCCCGGGATAGTTTTATTTACTTACATTTCTGTTAATAGTTTTAGTCATTCACCTATCGCTACTGTTATTTACAAAGTATTCATTCATCCCATTTATCTATTGCTGGGAAACTGGTCCCATTATCCCCAGTCGGAGCCACTACACCAAACGGAAAAGGAGCTGCACTAAGGTCCGGACCAGGTGGTTTCCCCCAATGTTGGTGCAACGATTTTCGAGGCATCAACAGTATCTTACGTACTTGTATATGAGCTTATTTGTATGAAATTATATGAATCTTATTGTTAATGTTTTCACCGTCTGTGTCGACTTCTCTATTGGACATCAGATAGACCTTTCCCATGAACCTTTCTATATCAATCGTGACACTCGTCTCGTACTAATCCGTGAGTGTTATTTGTGTTATCTTACCTCATATGTTGTGACTGCTGCATCTGATTGGACTGCTCCGCTGGAAGCTGTGCATGTCCTTTATGTGGTGTGTTCCTAGTCGAGCTGGGACTGATCCCTTTAAACCTGGAACTCACCTTCACCTTCCTCTCCCTTCAAAGTGTTGGAACCTCTCATACACGTTCCTTGACTCTCTGCATCAGTCACACCCTTGCTACTAACAAAGTTATCTTACTTTCCTCTGTGCAACATCATGGTCAAGGCATTACCTTACGACCCACTGTTGGGACCCCTACACCAAATGGTCTGAGGTCTAATTGGGACTTCTTACTAGGGAGATCCCCTTGACATGTTGGCAGTTCCATCACCATCAACAATCTCCTACATGTATTTTAAGAAGACCTAGTCTTTGAATCATAAACTATTGTGTTTATATATTGTATTTATTGTAAAAATTAGGTTTCCTCCTCAAAGTGGAATAGAATTAATGGTTCTTACCATTTTTATGTTGCAAATATCATAACATTTGGTATCAAAGCTATGATCCTAAGGTCTTGCTGCTTCAAATGAGGCATCTAGACAATTTTTTCTAAACATATTTTTTGAAGATGTTTTAGACCGGGAAATTTTGAGGAGATCGATAGGACATATCAAAGTATATCTAGTAAAAAAAACTATATTTTGGTTCACTAAACCTTTAGAGATATACCTTGCAGAAGTTATGGTTTGTGAATGTTCCTAAAATCAATTTCAAACAAGTGATCATGGAATTTTTTCTATAATTATTTTCTAAGGAAGATTCAGATCGTGAAATTTTGAGCATATTAAAAAACATCTCAAGTCATCTAGTAATAATTTTATATTTTTCACTATAAATTCAAAAATATAACCTATGGAATTTATGGCTTGTGAATGGTCCCTAAATCAACTTCAAATGACAAACCATGGCATTTATATATATATATTATTTCATATGACACTTCATATTGTAAAATTTTCAGATATCTAAGGAGACATATTGAATTAACTCAACTCGAAATTTCATAATCATATTTGAATAATTGGAAACATGGCACAGTATACATGTTTTCTATTGGAAAGAGGACAAAAATCAACAAGTTGCAGGAAAGTTATCATAACATTCACTTGGAACGTCAAATTTTGGTCAAAACTGTGGAATTGCAAAGAAGACATGTCATAGTATTGAAAACCAAAATTTCATATTTAGAAGGGCTCAAATTTCATAGATATATCAAGATAAAGGTCATCCATCCAGATACTCTATAAGTTAGGGTTTTGAAAGGCACGCAACTTACAATTGGCATAACTTTTGATTACAAAATATATTTTTAGTAATTCAAAATTGGTGATAAAAGTGTAAAAGAAGAGTATTATTATTTACTCGCATGGATCCTAATGATGCTGCAAAAGTTACTTAATCACTGAAATATCTAGAAATCTCATCCATGACTCATGAAGAAATAAAGATGTCCAATAGTAGGTATCCAAGTTGGAAGGTCAATTGTCACACATAAAACAAAGGATGAAGGAAAATAAGGATGAAATTTAAAATGTCAAGGTCGAAATTTTAAAAAATACATGACTGAAAATAAAGAGGAAATACAAAAATACGGACCATGCTATTGAAAAATCTTGCTAAAAGGGATATGGATATCCAAGCAAATCATGAACATAAGGAGAAGCATGGTATTGAGAATTAATCACATATGGGAGTATCTTATCATAATTATAGAGCACAAATATGGAATTGTGGGACCATAATCATGACTTCTCAATCCAAGATCCACATCATCATGGCTTTAAGTCAACGCCAAGGAACTACTACATTTTGAATATCAATATGAGGAAGTTTCATGGTAATGATCCTATAGCATGGATATTCCAGAGGGAGCAATACTTTGATCTACACCAAGTGGCATCCTTATAAAATATAAATATGGCATCCATGTATTTTGTTGTAGCAATTTTTTGTTTTGGTAAGTTAGCATTTAAAAAATATATTTTGAGAAAATGTTAAGTTAGGATGTGGACAAAAAGAATAAATAGACAAAAAATGTTAGGGATATTTTGATGAATACGTCCATATCAAATAAAATGTTAGAACAGATGCCCTAAAAAAAGAAGGCAGGAAAAATAAAATGTTAGATTAGAAAGAAAAGAAAAAATAATAAATTATGAACGTGTTGCAAATCCAAATGCCACTACTCTTAGTCAATTTTATTTTTTCAAATAAAAGTTGTGTGCATCTTGTTTAAATGCCACACTAGTTCATACAATCCAATTGTACAATTTAATCATGATTGGATTAGATTTAAATTGTTTATTGATAGGTAGAAAATAAAATTGGCTCAACAGTTTAATCTGAGCCAATGGAAGCAATAAGGGATAGAAGTAGACTAATCATTAAAAGGAAAATGTTGAGTTGCTAGTCCAAATGCACTTGGGTGACTAAGATTGTAAAAATGTTAGGAAAGTTAAGGGTAGGTAGAGAAATGAAATGAAATTGGAGCATGATAGGATTTTTATCCTAAGTTAGAACATTGGATACATGCGCATATAATGAATGGTTTAAATTAACCATTATTTGCTAAATCTCAATGTTATGTTGTAATATTTACACTTTATCCATTCATTTGCAGAGAAGCCCCACACCTATCACATTCATTATAGCTTGTTGACCCCACCATCACTTTCTGCCTCACTTCATTAAACTTCATTCATTTTCTTTCCATCTCACGCATCTCCCTCTTATCCAACGGCCCTTATTTCTCCTCATCCTTCCCATTCTGTCCAAACGTTATCAGCGGGGGGGTTCGAAATCGGCAGTTGTGGAAACCACCCTCTGAAACTGCCAACCCCCGTTCCTAGTTATTCAAGACTTAAAATCCCAAACCTCTTAACACCCGAACTTACTCTCGAACATGGTTTTCGGTCAACTCTGTCACCTCCGCTCCCACGTCACTTCCTATTTCCTTTCAGCTTCCACCTGTCTATCCGTTATCCATTTAATTTGACACCCCTCCAAATAAATATTCCATAGATCCGTCTCTCAGTCCCGTTGAGAAATTAATACCAATTGAGTCGTTGATTAACAAACCCGCTCCATTTTTATGCCTTATAAACATGTTATTTCATAATAAATGGTTATACAGTGCATTCCCGTAACTCGATTGATCATTGGATACTTGTAGCTTGTAGCCAAAGCGACAAATTCACCATTCAACTGAATTTTCCATTTTGTTCATAAGCAAGCCAGCATCCAGGTCCACTTAATTTGTTTTCACTTATACTGTTATTCTGTTATCATTGTGTTTCAGCCCAATTCTTCCCATTTCTGTCACTTTTAGCTTGCAATTTAATTAACAAAATGCCTCCTAAGGAGAAGGAAGTTGCATAAATTCCAAATCCTCTCATTCATCCACAATTTGACTTCCATCATACTCCCTTGGTTGAAAGAGACTGTAAAATCCATGAATCTTTGTTTGACTTTGATTTTTTTGAGATCTATTGCTGGATGGAGGACCAATTAGTTGATCAAAAGGATGAAATATGACTTTTGGACTCCCACCTTCCTCATTACATCTTCCCTTATATACACAGAGCACCTGAATTTGTCAAAAAATGTCATGCATCTTATGACCCCACTCAAAGAGATATTATATCACCTACAGGAGAAATCATGTGCTCCATAAATGCTCAGTCCATTGAACAGATGTTGCAAGCCCCAACTATTGTGCCAACCCATCCTTTTTCTCATGAAAGCCTAACAGAAGCCTATCAAAATCTAGATTTCAATAAAAGAGCTTAAACTCTTGAACTTTTCCTAATTGTAGATAGCCCTCTACCTAAAAGAAACCCTCCCTATGATTCATCTATATTCCCAGACAGAACCAAGAAAATTACCACCATTCTCTCTTATCTTCTTGGTTATTATTTGGTTATACAGTGCATTCCCGTAACTTGATTGATCATTGGATACTTGTAGCTTGCAGCCAAAGCGACAAATTCACCATTCAACCAAATTTTCCATTTTGTTCATAAGAAAGCCATCATCCAGGTCCACTTAATTTGTTTTCAATTATACTGTTATTCTGTTATCGCTTTGTTTCAGCCCAATTCTTCCCATTTCTGTCACTTTCAGCTTGCAATTCAATTAACATAATGCCTCCTAAGGGGAAGGAAGTTTAAGAAATTCCAAATCCTCTCATTCATCCACAAGTTGAATTCCATCATACTCCCCTGGTTGAAAGAGACTATAAAATCCATGAGTCTTTGTCTGAATTTGATTTGTTTGAGATATATTCCTAGATGGAGGACCAATTAGTTGATCAAACGGATGAAATAGGACTTTGGGAATCCCAACTTCCTCATTACATCTTCCCTCAAATACACAGAGCACCTGAATTTGTCAGAAAATGTCATGCATCTTATGACCCCACTCAAAGAGATATTATTTCACCTACAAGAGAAATCATGTGCTCCATAAATGCTCAGTCTATTGAACAGATGTTGCAGGCCCCAAATATTGTGCCAACCCATCCTTTTTCTCATGAAAGCCTAACAGAAGCCTATTAAAAGCTAGATTTCACTAAAAGAGATCAAACTCTAGAACTTTTCCTAGTTGTAGATAGCCCTCTACCTAAAAGAAACCCTCCCTATGATTCATCTATATTCCTAGACAGAACCAAGCAAATTACCAACATTCTGTCTTATCTTCTTGGTTACTATTTTGATCAACATGTAGATGAAGCCATCATTGGTTTCTTGTCTATCTTTTCTGTTGGTTCCAAAACCACTATTCATTTTAATTTTAGTCATTTTCTAGATGAGACCATTCATGAATAATTTTTCCAGTTCAATACTGAAGAGGTATTCAAGTATGCTTCGGTACTTGCATATATTTTTATCTATTTTCAGGGAGACAAGTTTCCATTCACTTTACAGAAGCTAGATGAAGAAGGCAACCAGCAATCAGTGATCTTTTGGACTTCTATGGGAATGAAGGAGAAAGAAGAATTTTCATATAAAAAGTTCATAGAATTGTTTGTTCATCCAACCGTTAATCTTATGAGTAGTACTCCAAAACCAAGAGTTAATGATGAAATTGTAAAATTTTTACAATTAGTTGATCAAGCCACAACAGGAGATTGGTATCTTTACCAAAATTATATAGAGATCAGAGTCTTTGGCTGTGAAATTCCACCTTACAAGCTGCCTAAGTACCTCCCTATGAGAATTTTTGCATTAGAATACACTAGGCAGGGGCTCAGTGCAGATGAAGTACATTTTGTGGCTGAAAAGAAGAAATCACAGTTTAAGCTAAAGGCTCAGGTTGATCCATTCATCTATAACACTAGAGCTACAGGAGAAGAAGCAGACAGGTCACTGAAGGAGATGAAATTTGGCCTCATCTTCACTTGGTCTTATGACCCAATGGGAGTGATTTCTAGACTCTGAGTTGAAAATAAGTTTACTCCATATCATCACACATCCAGGCCTGAAATTGAGCAATAAAAGAATCAGCCGGAATGGAAGCAAAACACCCTTCAAGAAGTTGAAGAACAGGTAGTTTCTACTTCAAATTTATGAACTCCACTTGTACAGGAAAAGACAGCCAAACGAGGAAGGGAAGAACAGTCATCCCCTACAAATGAAGCATCAAGTCAAGGTTTTATAATTGTACATAGAAAGAATACACCTAGGCTCTCTTTGAAGGTCAATGCAACTATTGAGTCACACAAAACAACATTTGATGGACTTAGAGAAACATCTCTTTTCACACAATCTGGTGGATAGTCTACTTAGTCTCCCACTCATTCCACCACATCCCAGGAACAACAGGTGATTCACACCAGTGAAGGTAGTCAGAAGGATAAAGAAGATGACATTTTTCATGTTTTTAGTGCAATTAAGAAGAAGAATGAGGAATTAAAATTGAATATTTATACTCAATTCTAGAAACATTCTTCCAGTTCTCAAGCCAGACTTCTTTCAGTATTTGACTCTGAGAAAGGTAAAATGCAGATGGCTTTCTTACAAGCTTAGATTCCATAGCCTAGGACTCTAGCACATTACCAGAAGAAAACCTCCTTTGAGTTTAATGTTAAAGATGTACATCCAATTGACCAAATTGAGATGCACAAACAGATTGGCCAAATTATTGCTTCCACTTTAACTAAAACTGCCATGAGTTTGACAAAGATGCAGGTTACCTTGGCTAATACACAATCATAGCTCAAGCTTTAGAAGGTTTCCTCATTGGCAAAAGACGCCAAGATCAAAGTTTTGGAAGATATGGTGCTAAAGATGGGATATGATCCCTTTGATGTAAAGGTTGCAGAAGAAATTGTCAAGAAGAAAAATATTAAGATTTTAACATTAAGGAAGCAGCTCAAGTTAGCAGCTTCAGAGGACCCAATGACTAAAGAAATTAAGACTGATAAATCTAACATGATGAAGCTCAACATGGAACAAAATCTGCAAATAAAACAGATAGAGGAACAAATGGAAAAACTTGTCAAAGAGAAAGGGGAAGCTGTGAAAAAGGCCAATATTCCAATGGATGTAGTTCCTCTTACAGCAGTCTCTATAACTACATTAAAAACCACAAGTACATACAGAAGAAGTCAAAAAATTGCAGGATCAGCTGAAGACACTACAACACATGAAAGCAGTTGCAGACAATTCACATGCAGCTGAGTTGCAGAGGGAAAAGGATCAAATTGAGGTATTGCAGAAGGAAGTCAAAGAATCTTACCTCATAAATACATTGGGTTTAGTGAAGCAAATTATATGGGAAGAGATCATTGAATCAATCAAAGATATCTGGCCTTATATCAGAATAATTTTTTTATCAAAAAGACTTGTTGGAAAAATCTAAAGAAGCTATTGAAACTATCTCAAATCAACTTGAAGACAAACCAGAAATAGCTACTGATATAATCAAGTTTCTGAATTCTAAAGACAGTTATGAGCTTCAAGAGTTGGGTATTGATGACAAGACAACATCCATACTGGAAGTGAAGAAGTTTATTACAAAGAAAAATCTCATTCTTCAGCTGGAGGAAAAGTGCAACAGTGTTAATGTCATAGTCCAACATTTTTTTCAGTAGGCTAGAACCCTTGACCAGCAAGGGTTTGCCCTCCTTATTTGTGATAAATGATAAATTAATGCATATTGAAGATTATGTCCACAAGCTTATAGAGGTCAAGACTAGTGCAACTTCAATTTCAAATATAAAGGGTATTGTAACACCGAGGCTTGTGCTGAATGCACTCAGAGATACCTTTTTCATCCTAAATGAAATCAGACATATATTTTTAGTAAAACCCACTTTTACTAAATATACCGAAATGGATGAGGTTTATAGAAGGTTAACTAAGTTATCTATCCCAGATAAGAAACGTTGGGAATAGTTAATTGATTTACTTGACTAAATGGAGGATCAACAACATTCAGAATTCTTAGGAACAGTCATCAACAACTCAACAACATTCAGAATTTTGTGGAACAGTCATCAACAGTTCAATACCAAAATAATGACAGATCGACTATCAGTTAATTTTCCCGATTTTGTATTAAGATATTTTTGTAAATTTGTTTAAGATATTTTATTAGCTCTAAACTTGTATAAATAACTCTCTTTCATGAGTTATTAAGGGGTTCACCCTTGAAGAAACATTTGTAAGCACTAAATGTACTCAGCGTTTTCTGTATCATTAATAAAAAAGCAAAGGATTCTGAATTTTCATTCATACAGTTTCGTATTCCTTGTAGTTTTTTCCAGTTTTCTTCATAATCTTAAGTTTTACAAAGATAACCAGGTAGGAGTAGTTGTGTCTCAATTGCTCCTATAAGCTTTCTGAAGTGATCATCTTTAAAGAGAATAAATTATAAGAAACTGTTTGTTTAAGTAATTCCCTCTAAATCATAAAATCATTAGTATCTTTGTAATCTTGGGCATATTCTGTCAAACTTTCTAAACATTGTTTGAAGGTTTTCTTACTTATGGTTATTTAATTTATTATTTGAAAACTGTAATAGTCATATCTTCTTTCTATTTCTGCTCATCATCAGACAAGCTAAATCACTGTGTGAATTTTAATAGCAACCCTTTGTTTAAATGTTAGTATTATTCAAAAAGGTCAGGCATCACTGTTTTAAATCTATTTCATACATTGGTCCTCCAAAATTAAAACAAAACCCCCCAAAACAAATATCTTAGATGCCCTGGCATGATAGCTAATCATTATCATCTAAGAGATACAACATCAATCTGGTGTTGTTGTCAGGGACTAAAATTTGATTAGTTTTCCTTGGTCAACAATATAAATCCTATTCCTTTAAGGTGACTAAAGGTCTAGATAGGTCAAAATCCTTCACCTGGTGACTCCCTTGTGCCAAACTGGCACCTTTTAAGCACACTGGATCCCATTCTAAATCTGACACAGTTAGTCCTCTGTCAGATCTAGAAAAACTTGCGAGAAAGGCCAGTTCTAGAAGAAGACATCAACCATCTTCTTCTACTTCAGCCTTACAGTCTGAAGATATATTACAATTTGATCCCTATAGTAACATTCCATCAAATCCATATTCAACTCATTTACCACCTAGGGTTGTTGAACTTTTAGATAGGGGATTTGATTTCAAATCAGCTTTCCTTATTCATTCACTTGAATCATGTCAAGAACCTCCAATACCATTGGGATCACCTAAATCTGAATCTGACTTGGGTGTTCATTTACCTGAATACAAACCTATAGACTTTATATCCCCCACTACTTATTCATTCCCTTCCACGTCTGAACAACCTGAATCTCCTACTTCTAAACAACCTGAAGGAACCTTTTCTATATATTCAAATCCACTCTTTGAAACAAAAGAGGATATTCATTATCAGGTCCAGAAGTTAGTTATTAAGACTCCCTTAAAGTCATTCAGGACCTCTCCTCCTTCTTCACTTCCACATAGTTAAATACCCTCGCTTTCACCTTCTTCTTCTTCTTCATCCACACAAACATCTCATACACGACCTTCTACTATGGCATTCCAACCCATTGTATAGGCCAGATATGCAGCTTTAGTCTTACCTCAAAACCTTGATGCATCCCCCCTGGATATTTAAAGCACCTTCCTAGGTATAATGGAGAAATTGGTTCCTCAGCTGAGGACCATCTTCAAGAATTTCTAGACTTCATAGATAACATGAACATAGAACAATAAAATGTTTACATGAGGTTGTTTGTCCAATCTCTTGAGGGAAATGTGAGAACCTAGTTTAGGAAGTTACCTGCAAATTCCATTAGAAATTGGGACGAGCTAACAAACATATTTAAAAACCAATGGGGTGTGAAGAAAGATGCTCTTTACTTTTTGACTTAGTTTGAAGAACTTAAAAGAAACTTTTGTGAACCTCTCTCTAATGTTATCAAAAGGTTCAACAAAATTTATCATAAGATGCCCCCTGATTGTAAACCCCTGTAGCAACAACCAAATCTAGGTTTTCAAAAGCCTTTTAAGATGATTTTGTTGTAATGTTAAGATAAATAACTTCAAGAACTCTTGAAGACATGTAAACTAATGCTATAGAGGTGGAATAAAATAGGGTTGCCTCAGCCACTTTAAATGCTAAAGAGGAAAAGGCCCAAAGAAAACTTAAATCTAGTCAAGAGACCTCTACTTCCTCTAAGACTAAAACTAAAGATTCTAAAATAGATGAAATAACTTCACTTCTTAGAAATCTATCTAATAGAATTTCCAAGATTGACACTCAACCTAGAACAGTTCAAAAAACAATCACTCGACCTCAAAATCAAAATCAAGGTCAATACAAAAGAAATCCACAATTACAAATTCTTCAAAGGCTTAGTAATGATCAGCAAGTTCCAACTCCTTTACTGATAGATGATCAAATCCTAATGACAATACTATGACTATCGCTGAAGACATTAACAATATGGATACTTCTTCTGGTCAGACCGCTATTATTCCTCTCTCACAACAAAATCAGGTTCAAGAAGATCAAAAGTCCTCACAGGCTTCCAAATACCATGCCTTCTTTGAATTCCTAATTGTAGAGCTAAACAAAAGATATGATCTTAGACCTAGACCTGGCCCTGGAAGACCTCATAAGGAACCTCCAACAATTGAACCTCATACCAAAGATGTTGAAACTTAGACAACTATTATTAGACCATTAAATCAGTCAACTGATACAACTCCAATTGAAAAAACTATCTTAAATGCATTTAATGTTGAAAAGGAGTTAGAAAGAGTTAAAATTCCTATACCACTTTCAGAACTTTCCAAAAACCCTGGATATAAAAATCAAGTCTCCAAATGGATACAAAACACTTTGGTTGATGTTGAAAGTGATGTTATTAGCCTTCAAGATGAAAAACCAGCAATTGTCTTTGGTCCTAGCTCGGATATGATAGATGAAATAGTGCCCCCTTTCTATGTGGCTCTAAAGACAAATGATTCCATGCTATACAATTGTATGCTTTATTCTAGAGCATCACATAATCTCATGCCAAAAACTATTATGGATCATTTAAATCTTAACTCAACTAGATCCTATCATGATTTGTACATCTTTGATTCCAAAAGGGTGCCTTGTCTAGGGCTGATTAAGGATTTAGTAGTCACTCTTGCCCAAATCCCAACAAAAATCTTAGTGTTAGATATAATTGTCATTGATATCCCTCCCAAATTTGGAATGCTCCTTTCAAGGTCTTGATGTGCCAAATTAGGGGGAACTCTACATATGGACGTGTATTATGCCACTATTCCAGTTTATGGGGAAGAACAACTTAGGTTGTATAGAGAGGTAATATTTGTACGCATTGTATACAAAACAGATCAACCAAGGAACCATCCTGTTTATGCAATTGATCATGACTTTGGATTTTTTCAACTCTCTTCAAACCAAATACATGAATCCCAAGTAAAAATTGAAGATGTAATTGAAATCCCTATTCCAAAACAAGTTGATGTATGGAAGCTATTCTTTGATGGTTCTTGTCCAAAGGATCTAGCAAGGGTTGGGGTAGTACTAATCTCACCAGAAAAAAAGAAAATATTACACAATCATGCAAACTTGATTTTGAAGTTACAAATAATGTAGCAGAATATGAGGCTTTCCTTCCAAGAATATAATTAGCCAAGAGTTTAAAGGTACAAAACTTGAGTGTTTTCACTGACTCAGAGCTCATCGTTAAACAAGTTAGAAATCTTTGCCAAACACAACATCCTAGGCTTAGATCTTATAGAAATGAGGTTTTGGATTCAGTTGAAAAATTCTTTAATGTTTTTAACTTGACTTATATCCCAAGAGATGATAATATTCATGCAGATTCCCTAGATGTCTCTGCTAGTTCATTTAAAATCCCAGATCAAACTAATGTGCTCTATAAAACACAAGTCAAATACAGGCCATCCATCCTAGATAATCTAAAATATTGGCAGATATTTGAAGATGAAGAACAGCTAAAATATTTTCTGCAAGTTGTAGATGAATTTTCAGTTCTACAAATTGATGAAAATAGAACAGAAACAAATGAAAACACAAATGAAAATGATAGTTCAAATTTCAATTTAAAAATTGCCAATCATAACATCATTCAATTGTCTAACAATTTTATTCCCAAAGGTCTCATTCCTTTAGAGAAATTATTTGATCAAAATGATGTCCTCAGAATCCCACACTCAATTTCTCCAAAAGATGATATAGAGGAAGTAAATATTGGAACAAATGATGACATTAAGAACATCAAAATCTGTGCATCCTTAGAATCTCCTGAAATCAAAACTCAATACCTTAAGTTACTTAAAAATATAAGGATGTTTTTTCCTGGACCTATGTTGATCACTGATGCAACATAAGATTCCTTTAAATCCAGAAGCTAAGCCTTATCAACAGAAACTTAGGAGGATTAACCCAGTTCTTCTACCAACTGTGGAAAAGGAAATTCAGAAAATGCTAGACGCCCAGTTTATTGTGCCTCTTAGATACTCTAATTGGGTTGCTAATCTAGTTCCTGTTAGAAAGAAGAATGGGGAAATTAGACTTTGTGTGGACTTTAGGAAGTTGAATAAAGCTTCATTAAAAGATAACTATACTTTACCTAAAATGGATCAGTTACTTCAGATGGTTTCAGGAGAAAAAAGGCTTTTAATGCTTCATGGCTTTTTAGGTTACAATCAGATAAACATTGATCCAAAAGACAAAGAGAAGATAGCTTTTACTACACCCTGGGGTACATTTATGTATTCTAAAATGCCCTTTGTCTTATCCAATGCTGGAGCAACATTTCAAAGAGCTATGGATATAGCTTTTGTGGGTTAGGTAAACAAATTTGTAGTCATTTATCTTGATGACATAACTGTTTTTTCTAATTCTGCTCAGAAACATATAAAGCACTTGATGAAGGTTTTTGACAGGGGTAGGAAATTCAGAATATCCCTGAATCCTAAAAAGTCTTTGTTTGCTATCAAAGAAGGAAAATTGTTAGGCCATATAATCTCAAAGGAAGGAGCGGTGATTGATCCCAAACATTTATCTGCCATAAAAACACTGTCATTACCTAGAAACAAGAAAGAGATTCAAGCTTTTCTAGGCAATATTAATTTTTTAAGAAGATTCATCTCGAATTATGCTAAAATTGTAAAAGACATAACTGATATGCTCTGAAAGGATCATGAAGTTAAATGGATTGTCTCTTCCAGGCATGCATTTGATCAGATCAAGAAAGCTTTCTCTAAAGCTCCAACCTTGGCCAGTCCTGATTATACCAAACCATTCTGTATCTTTTCCTTTGCCTTTGAAACAACCCTTGTTGTTGTTTTATTACAAAATAATGAAGATTCCCATGACCAACCTATAGCCTTTTTTAGTAAGGTTATGAGGGATGTTGAGCTTAAGTATGAAATAATTGAGAAACAAGCATATGCCCTTATACAAGCCCTCAAATCATTCAGGATGTATGTCCTACATTCACCTATTACTACTTATGTTCCTAATAGTGTTGTAAAAACTATTTTAACTCAACTAGACAAAGCTAGTAAAGGGTCAAGGATTAGCCAAACTTCTAGCTGAATCCAACTGTAAAGTAATGGGCATCAACTCTACTTGGGAAATACAATGGGAGAATCCACTAGAACCTCCCCAAAGTTCAAAAGAGAAGAATCCACAAGAACCTTATGTTTATGCAGAAGGGGAGAATCCACAAGAACCTTCCCAGCATCCTAAAGAAAAGAATCCACAAGAACCTTTACCTTTAGATCAGACCATTTCTCTACACATTGATGAGAAATTTCTTTTGTAAAATTGGTATCAAAATATTGTAAATTTCTTGATTCATTTTGAGTGTCCATCATCATTCTCCAAAATTCAATGTAAAACTCTCAAATTGAAAGCAGTCAAGTATTGTATCATAAATGCAAATCTATACTGGAAGGACCCACTAAATATATTGTTATTATATTTAACAGAATCAAAGACTGAAGGGATCATTGATCAATTCCATACAGGATTTTGTGGAGGAAATTATGCTTGGAGAGCAACAACATATAAGATATTAAGGGTCGGATTTTATTGGCCAACATTGTTCTTACAAGTAGGAGCAAAAGTCAAAAGTTGTGTTCCTTGTCAGATGTTTGCTAGTAAGAAAAAACTAGCATCTCTTCCACTGATCCCCACAATAGTCTCAACACCTTTTCTCCAACGGGATTAGATTTTATTGGAGAGATTCATCCTACTTCAAGCAATCAGCATAGATGGATCCTCACTGCAACATACTACTTTACTAAATGGGTGGAAGCAATTCTAGTAAGAAATGCTACTGATTCAGTAGTAATCAAATTCATTGAAGAAAACATCTTATCTAGGTTTGGTTTCCCAACCCAAATTGTTACTGACAATGCCACAACATTTTCCAATGTTAAAATGATCGATTTTTTCCAGAAATATCAAATTCTGCTACATCATTCAAATCCATATTATCCTCAAGGTAATGGTCTTGCATAATCATCCAATAAAATTCTGGTAAAGGTTATCAAAAAGACTTTAGCAGATCATAAAAAGGGTTAGGACACTCATCTAATTTATGCAGTCTGGGAAAACATAAGTACTCCAAGAGATCTACTGGAAAATATCCTTTTCAGTTAGTTTATGGGAAAGATGCAATTTTCCCTACCAACTTGGCCTTCCCTGTTTTAAAGTTTCTGCAGGATTCAACTGATGAACCTGAGGATTTTTCAAGGTGGATAAATTAAATTATTGAATTAAATGAAAACAGAGATGAAGTTCAATACAAATTGAAAAAGTATTAGAATAAGATGAAGAGCCTATTTGACAGAAGAGCCAGGGAAAGGGACTTCAAGGAGGGTGATCTAGTTCTAAAATGGGATTCCAAAAGAGAAGACAAGGGAAATCATGGCAAGTTTGAAAACCTGTGGTTTGGACCTTTAACTATTGCTGAAGTAAAGGGAAACAACAGTTTTGTGCTACAAAATCTAGAGGGACTATATTCCACTTATCCTGTTAATGGAAGGTTTCTCAAGCATTACATTCAGTACTGAGAAGTTGAAGTAGATTTCACTACTACCATTGTAAGAAGCCCGGTTTATTTTACTTTTTAAAATTGTCAGTGTGAGTTTTTTCACAGCTAAGACTCCATAGCTCGAGGAGAAGGCACATGGATCTGCAAGTTCTCTACATTCGACAAGAGAAATCAGTCCCCAGTTGAAGCCGATGTTGTAGAAATTTTTGGTTTTGGTAAGTTAACATTTAAAAAATATATTTTGAGAAACTGTTAAGTTAGGATATGGACAAAAAGAATAAAGAGACAAAAAATGTTAGGGATATTTTGATGAATAAGTCCATATCAAATAAAATGTTAGAATAGATGCCCTAAAAAAGGAAGGCACAAAAAAATAAAATGTTACATTAGAAAGAAAAGAAAAAATACTAAATTCTGAAAGTGTTGCAAATCCAAATGCCACTAGTATTAGTCAATTTTATTTTTGCAAATAAAAGTTGTGTGCATCTTGTTTAAATGCCACACTAGTTCATACAATCCAATTGTACAATTTAATCATGATTGGATTAGATATAAATTGTTTATTGATAGGTAGAAAATAAAATTGGCTCAACAGTTTAATCTGAGCCAATGGAAGCAATAAGGGATAGAAGTAGACTAATCATTAAAAGGAAAATGTTGAGTTGCTAGTCCAAATGCACTTGGGTGACTAAGATTGTAAAAATGTTAGGAAAGTTAAGGGTAGGTAGAGAAATGAAATGAAATTGGAGCATGATAGGATTTTTATCCTAAGTTAGAACATTGGATACATGCGCATATAATGAATGGTTTAAATTAACCATTATTTGCCAATTCTCAACATTATGTTGTAATATTTACACTTTATCCATTCATTCTCCAAGAAGCCCACACCTGTCACATTCATTATAACTTTTTGACCCCACCATAACTTTCCGCCTCACTTCATTAAACTTCATTCATTTTCTTTCCATCCTACGCATCTCCCTCTGATCCAATGGACCTTATTAATCCTCGGCCCTCCCTTGCCATCCAAACGTTATCGGCTTGGGGGGTCCAAAGTCAACAGTTTTGGAAACTGCCCTTTGAAACTGTCAACCCCCTCTCCTAGTTATTCGGGACTTAAAATCCCAAACTCTTAACAATTGAACTTACTCCCGAACCCGGTTTTCGGTCCACTCTGTCACCTTCACTCCAATGTCACTTCCTCTGTCCAATCAGCTTCCACCTGTCTGCTCGTTATCCATTAAATTCACTACCCCTACAAATAAATATTCCATAGATCCATTTCTCAATCCTGTTGAGAAATTAATACCAATTGAGTCATTGATTAACGGAACCGCTCCATTTTTATGCCTTATAAACCTGTTCTTTCATAATAAAAGGTTACACAATGCATTCCCATAACTCGATTGATCATTGGATACTTGTAGTTTGCAGCCAAAGCAACAAATTCACCATTCAACCGAATTTTCCATTTTGTTCATAAGCAAGAAAGCATCCAGGTCCACCTAATCTATTTTAGTTATATTGTTATTATGTTATCACTGTGTTTCAGCCCAATTCTTCTCATTTATGTCACTTTCAACTTGCAATTCAATTGACAGAATGCTTCCTAAGGGGAAGGAAGTTGCAGAAATTCCAAATCCCCTCATTCATCCATAAGTTGACTTCCAGCATAATCCCCTGGTTGACAGAGACTATAAAATCCATGCATTTGTCCGAATTCGATTTTTTTTAGATCTATTGCTAGATGGAGGACCAATTAGTTGATCAAAAGGATCAAATAGGACTTTGGGACTCCCACCTTCCTCATTACATCTTCCCTCAGATACACAGAGCACTTGAATTTTTTAGAAAATGTCATGCATCTTATGACCCCACTCAAAGAGCTATTATCTCACCTACAAGAGAAATCATGTTCTCCATAAATTCCTAGTCCATTGAACAGATGTTGCAGGCCCTAATTATTGTGCCAAGCCATCATTTTTCTCATGAAAGCCTAACAAAAGCCTATCAAATGCTAGATTTCACTAAAAGAGCTCAAAATCTAGAACTTTTCCTAGTTGTAGATATCCCTCTGCCTAAAAGAAACCCTCCCTATGATTCATCTATATTTCCATACAGAACCAAGCAAATTACCACCATTCTCTCTTATCTTCTTGGTTACTATTCTAATCAACATGTAGATGCATCCATCATTGGTTTCTTGTCTATATTTTCTTCTAGTTCCAAACCCACCGTTCGTTTTAATTTTAGTCAATTTCTAGTTGAGACGATTCATGAAAAAATTGTCGAGTTCAATACTGAAGAGGTATTCAAGTATGCTTCAGTACTTGTATATCTTTTTTATCTATTTTCAAGGAGACAAGTTTCCATTCACTTTGCAGAAGTAGATGAAGAAGACAACCAGCAACCAGTGATCTTTTGGACTTCTATGGGAATGAAGGAGAAAGAAGAATTTTCATATAAACAGTTCATAGAATTGTTTGTTCATCCAGCAATTAATCTTATGAGTAGTACTCCAGAACCAAGAGTTAATGATGAAATTGTTAAAGTTTTACAATTAGTTTATCAAGACACAACAAGAGATTGGTATCTTTACCAAAATTATATAGAGATCAGAGTCTTTGGCTGTGAACTTCCACCTTACAAGCTGCCTAAGTACCTCCCTATGAGAATTTTTTCATTAGAATAAATTAGGCAGAGGCTCAGTGCAGATGAAGTACATTTTGTGGCTACAAAGAAGAAATCACAGTTTAATCTAAACTCTCGGGTTGGTCCATTCATCTATAACACTAGAGCAGTAGGATAAGAAGCTGACAGGTCATTGAAGGAGATGAAATTTTGCCTCAGCTTCACTTGGTCTTATGACCCAATGGGAGTGATTTCTAGACACAGAGTTGAAAATAACCTTACTCCATATCATCACATAACTAGGACTAAAATTGAGCAATAAAAAAATTAGTCAGAATGGAAGGAGAACGCCCTTCAAGAAGCTGAAGAATAAGAAGTTTCTACTTCAAATTTACAAACTCCATTTGCACAGGAAAAGACAGCCAAACAAGGAAGGGAATAATAGTCATCCCCTACAACTGAAGCATCATGTCAAGGTTTTAGAATTGTACATAGAAAGAAGAGACCTAGGCTCTCTTTGAAGGTTAGTGCAACTATTGAGTCATACAAAACAACATTTGATGGACTTGGAGAAACATCTATTTTCACACAATATGGTGGATAGTCTACTCAGTATCCCACTCATTCCACCACATCCCAGGAACATCAGGTGATTCAAACCAGTGAAAGCAGTCAGAAGGATAAAGAAGATGACATTTTTCATGTTTTTAATAAAATTTAGAAGAAGAATGAGGAATTAAAATTGAATACTTATACTCAATTCTGGAAACATTATTCCAGTTCTCAAGCCAAACTTCTTTCAGTATTTGACTCTGAGACAGGTAAAATGCATATGGCTTTCTTACAAGCTCAAATTCCACAGCCTGGGACTCCTACACATTACCAGAAGCAAACCTCTTTTGAGTTTAATGTTAAAGATGTACATCCAATTGGCCAAATTGAGATGCACAAATAGATTGGCCAAATGATTACTTCCACTTTAACTAACACTGCCATGAGTCTGTCAAAGAAGCAGGTTAACTTGGCTAATATACAATCACAGCTCAAGCTTGAGAAGGTTTTCTCATTGGCAAAAGAAACCCAGATCAAATCTTTGGAAGATATGGTGTTGAAGATGGGATATGATCCCTCTGATATAAAGGCTGCAGAAGATATTGTCAAAAAGAAAAATACTGAGATTTCAGCATTAAGGAAGCAGCTCAAATTGTCAGCTTCAGAGGACCCAAAGACTAAAGAAATTGAAGAAACTAAGACTCATAAATCTGACATGATGAAGCTCATCATGGAACAAAATCTGAAAATAAAACAAATGGAGGAACAAATGGAAAACTTGTCAAAGAGAAAGAGGAAACTATGAAAAAGGCCAATATTCCAATGGATGTAGTTCCTCTTACAGCAGTCTCTATAACTACAGCAGCAACCACAAGTACAGTAGAAGGAGCTAAACAGCTTGCTGACGTTGTTCAGAACCTGTCTATTCAGACAGAAGAAATCAAAAAATTGCAGGATCAATTGAAGACACTACAACACATGAAAGCAGTTGCAAACAATTCACATGCAGCTGAATTGCAAAGGGAAAAAGGTCAAATTGAGGTATTGCAAAAATAATTCAAAGACTCTTACCTCAAAAATACACTGGGTTTAGTGAAGGAAATTATATGGGAAGAGACCATTGAATCAATCAAAGATATTTGGCCTTATATGAGAATAATTTTTTATCAAAAAGACTTGTTGGAAAAAGCTCAAGAAGCGATTGAAACTATCTCAAATCAACTTGAAGACAAACCAGAAATAGCTACTGATATAATCAAGTTTCTGAATTCTAAAGACAGCTATGAGCTTCAAGAGTTGGGTATTGATGACAGGACAGCATCCATACTGGAAGTGAAGAAGGTTATTACAAAGAAAAATCTCATTCTTCAATTGGAGGAAAAGTGCAGTAGTGTTAATGTCATAGTCCAATGTTTTTTCAGTAGGCTAGAACCCTTGACCAGCAAGGGTTTTCCCTCCTTATTTGGGATAAATGATAAGTTAATGCCTATTGAAGATTATGTCCACAAGATTATAGAGGTCAAGACCAGTGCATCTTCAGTTTCAAATATAAAGGGTACACTAACACCAAGGCTTGTGTTGAATGCACTCAGAGATACATTTTTCATCCTAAATGAAATCAGACATATATTTTTAGTAAAACCCACTTTTACTAAATATGCAGAAATGGATGAGTTTTATAGAAGGGTAACTATCTATCCCAGATAAGAAACGTTAGAACAATTAACTGATTTACTTGACTGAAAGAAGGATCAAGAGAATTCAACATTCTCGGGAACATTCATCAACAACTCAACAACATTCAGAATTTTGTGGAACAGTCATCAACAATTCAACACCAAAATAGTGACAGATCGACTATCAATTCATTTTCTCGATTTTGTATTAAGCTATTTTTGTAATTTTGTTTAAGATATTTTATTAGCTCTAAACTTGTATAGATAACTCTCTTTCACGAGTTATTAAGGGTTTAAATAGCTCTCTTTCACGAGTTATTAAGGGTTTTACTTTTGAAGAAACATTTGTAAGCACTAAATTTACTTAGCGTTTTCTGAATCATTAATAGCAAAGCAAAGGATTCTGAATTTTCATTCATACAGTTTCATATTCCTTGTAAATTTTTCCAGTTTCCATTCACTGTGTTTTCTTCATATTCTTAAGTTTTACAAAGATAACCAGGTAGGAGTAGTTGTGTCTTAATTACTCCTATAAGCTTTCTGAAGTGATCATCTTTAAATAGAATGAATTATAAGTAACTGATTGTTTAAGTAATTCCCTCTAAATCATAAAATCATCAGTATCTTTGTAATCTTGGGCATATTCTGTCAAAACTTTATGAACTTTGTTTGAAGGTTTTCTTACTTATGGTTATTTAATTTTCTATTTGAAAACTGTAATAGTCATATCATATTTCTATTTTTGCTCATCACCATCAGCCCTTTGTTTAAATATTAGTATTATTCAAAAAGGTTAGGCATCACTGTTTTAAATATGTTTCATACATTGGTCCTCCAAAATTAAAACAAAACCCCCCAAAACAAATATCTTAGATGCCCTGGCATGATAGCTGACCATTATCATCTCAGAGATACAACATATTTATAACAAGATCAAATTGTATGCTATCAATTAATTTATGAAAGGAACAAAAGATTTTATTGTATCTTGGTATGTTTTTTACAAAGGAATTGATAGCACATTATTGGGATATTAAGAGAAATACATTTTGTAAACAATTGGTAAATCTTCTACAAAAAGGTTCAATTATAAAACACATTCAACAATTCCAAAAGTTGAGTCTCAAGGTAAAGAACATTTCGGAGGATAATTTGTTAGACCTTTTTATGGGAACTTTAAAGGAACTGATTTAACATGAGGTGTGTCTTCTTCAAACTAAATCCTTAGAGCATTTTTCAATCTAGTAAGGAAAGTGGAAAGTAAAATAATGACTACTAGAAAATTGGTCACTAATAACTATACAGAACATCGTGTTCCATCTCCTAACTGACAAGGCTGGTACCTTAGCAGATGGGTGAAAGAAGAGAAAACGGACTATGTTTCAACTATGACAACAACTACATTAAGATGCATATCGCATTGAAAATATATTATTCTACATAAACTATGAAGATGAAGAAGATCAATAATTAGAACCATCACAAGATTTAGAGCTAGAAGAGACTACTCCAACAATATCTTGTCATGCATTGGCCACCATCAATACCCCACAATCCCTCAAGATAGAAATATATATGAAAAATAAAAAGGTGAAAATGTTGATTGATTCAAGTAGTACCCATAACTTCATCAATTGCATATAGGGAAAAATATTTAACTGCTTTCTATATATAGCACCATAATTTCAAGTAATGATTGTAGATGAAGGTACCAAAAATTGTTTAGGGAAATGCCATAGCATTAAGCTAAATTATGGTGGAGTATTTATTCGATAGTCCCATGATTAAAATCCAAACTGGTGGTGTTGATGTTGTATTAGGGGAACCATGGCCCTTAATTTTCCAGATATTTTCATGAGGTTTTCCTTTGAAGGGAAAACAAATTGAGCTTAGAACTATCCAAGGGATGCCCTCTAAAATTATAATCTCTAATAGCATGATAAAATTGCTAAAATAAGGTCACCATGGTGTAATTGCATAATTGTGTTCCTTAGATGTTCAAATATCTATACCCCATGCTCCAATGGATTTCCAAAAGTTTATCATAAATCATTCCAAGATATTTGGAGAGATGCCTAAGGCTCTTCTACTTACTTGAGATCATGTCCATGTTATTGATTTGTAAACTAGAAGTGTACCACCTAACGTTATGCTTTACAAGTGTCCATATGCAAAAAAGAGTTAGATTGAACATATAGTTCAAGAAATGTTAGAGTTTGGCATCATTCAACCTAGCTAGAGTGTTTTCTCTTCACCAATGGTGATGGTTATAAAAAAGGATGGTTTATAGCATGTGTCTAGATTACAAATAGCTCAATAAAATGATAATCAAAGATAAGTTTCTTATTCCTATCATTGATGGATCATTACACGAATTGCATAGAGAAAAAAATTTACTAAGTGGGATATTCATTCTAGATATCATCAAAACATAATGAGGTAGTAAAACATTCTCAAATAAGCTTTAGAACACACGAAGATTGTTATGAGTTTTTGTCATGCCATTTGTACTTAATAATGCATATTGATCATTTCATGGTTTCATGAATTATATTTTCAAACCCACCCTTGGAAAATTGTTGTTAGTATTTTTTTATGGCATACTAATCTACATCAAATATTGGGAAGAGCATATACAACATGTTGATAGGATATTAACACTATTGGAAGAGAAACAACTATATACAAAATGTTATGAGTGTGTCTTTAGAGTTCAAGAAGTGGA
Organism: Pinus taeda; assembly: GCA_000404065.3. Taxonomy (NCBI): domain Eukaryota; kingdom Viridiplantae; phylum Streptophyta; class Pinopsida; order Pinales; family Pinaceae; genus Pinus; species Pinus taeda. The sequence goes on along the minus strand of APFE031692271.1, from coordinate 83,719 downwards.
ATATTTGTGTCATAATGTATCCCATGAAGGTTTCAAATTGAACCCTAACAAAATTAAAGTTTTGAGGGAATGGCCAATATCTAAGACCTTGTATAAACTCAAAGGATTCTTATGAATAACAAGATATTACCACAAGTTTGTCAAGAATTATGGTCAAATAGAAACACCTCTAACAAAAATATTCAAGAAGAAAGCTTGGATTAAATAAGTAACCAAATATTTTGAAAAACTTGAAGAGGATATGTGTACAATTATCATCTTGACCATACCTAACTTCACAAAAACCTTAATTGTGGAGTGCAATGCCTCACACCTTGGCACTAGTGCAATTTTGATGTAAATAAGGAAGACCCCTTACCTCGGAAAGTGGAAAACTTAATGAAAATAAATTACTCAAACCAATTGATGAAAAAAAAAAATGGAATAAATGCAATTAAGAAATGGTGTCCATACCTAATAGGAAAACAATTCAAAGTAAAAATAGATCATGATAATTTGAAGTACTTCTTGGAGCAAATACTATCTTCAAATCAGTAACAAAAATGTTGGGTTGTGATTTTGATAATATCTTCAAAAAGGGAAAACAAAATATTGTCATAGATGCACTCTCAAGGAAATATGAAGACACAGAGGGTTTACTATGTGCTATTTCCATTCCAAAATCTAATTGGGTGGAAGAATCAAGGATAAAATGGAAGCAAGAAGAGAAGGTATGAAAGATCATTAAACACCTATAAGAGGACCCCCGATGGAATAGAAAAGCTTATGTGGAAGAATGATTTTTTTTTGGTATCAATATTTCTTATAACTATGTAAGAATTCTCACCTAAAACAAAGGTCATTTTGTAATTACAAACCTCTCCTAAAGGAGGACATTTAGGGGTCTTAAAAACATATTATAGTATCAAGAAAAATCTTAAGAACATATTAAAGTAGATGTGAAAAATTTTGTGACTGGATGTGTGGTATGCCAACAGAACAAGGGATAGATAATCAATACCTCATGTCTCCTACAACCATTAGTCATACCAAGCCAATGTTTGGGATAATTTTCAATGGATTTTATTACAAGTTTACCCAAATTTGAAAGAAAATAATGTCATTATGTTAGTGGTGGATCGATTGACAAATTAAACTATTGTTTTCTCTCTTTCTCATCCTTTTAAAGTAAGTATAGTGGAAAAAGAATTCATGTAAATAATCCAAAAGATACATGGAATACTAAATATTATTGTGAGTAATAGAGATCCAATTTTCACTGAAAAATTTTGGACTAAATTGTTTTCTTTTTTAGATACTCAATTGGCTCACAACTCATCGCACTATCCTCAATCCAATGGGCAAAATAATATTGTGAATAAATGTTTAGAAGGATATATATGTTTCTTTGCATCTGGTAAACAGATACAATGGGTCAAGGAGTTTCCCTATGCAGAATGGTGGTACCACACATCCTTCCACATGGTAAATAGACACGACGGTCAAGAGGGTTCTCTTAGAAAAATGGTGGTACAACACATCCTTCCATAGCTCTTCAAAAATGTCCCCATAATGGCACTCTAAGTATATCATCCTCCATCCATCACGACACCCTTAAAAGGGAGCATAAATGCTCAAGTAGTGGACGATGACATAGGGCACAAATAAGAGGTTCTTAAGTTATTCAAGAACCTCGTTATAACATAAAATAGGATGAAATAATGAGCATATCAACATCGCAGTGAAAGGTAATTTGAAGTGGGGATTGGATATTTGTGAGACTACAACCATATAAACAATTGGCATTAAGCAACAAAAGAAGGAAAATAAATAAGCACCGAGGTATTATGACCCCTATAAGGTGTTTCAAAGGATTAGAACTATGGATTACAATTTGGAGTTGTCTCCATCTTCATGTGTACATCTAGTCTTCCATGTTTCTTGCTTAAAGAAGGTAATTCATGAAAAGATAACAGCCCAGACTATTTCTCTAGAGATTAATGAACTATAGAAAATCATACTAGAACCAGAAAAAAAAATCCTAGAAACAAGGGAGAGACACTTGGGTGTATATTCCATTCTTTAACAATTCCTCTACTTGCATTTGAAACTCCTTCAATTTAGGTGTACTCATTCTACATGGACACTTAGATATGAGAAAGGCTCCAAGCATCAAATTGCTAGACAAATTAATATCACTTTTTGGTGGTAACCTTAGTATCTCCCCAAATACATTTGCATACCCCTACAATAGTGGAAAGTCCTAGGTTTAGAATGTATAACTTTCATGGCTCTTCCACATGAGTTGGATACAATTGACACCCTTTACTAAAGTATCTCTTCGATGGTGAGGATGAAATCTCTCTTTTTGAAATAGGCCCAAGAATGCCTTTCATTGTCCTCTAATTTCCTCCATTAAAAAAAGTGAAAATCGTATTAAGAAAATCTAAGACAACATAATGCACATCCACACTACCAATCCATTCCAATAATAAGATCATATGAATATGTGGTATTATGTTAAAAGCATACAACAGTGTAACACCGTCCATATCTTATGGGCAACCTTTCACAATCTCATAATTTAATTTTTCTTCTAGTTCTAGTTTTCAATTGAACCAACCATGATTTCTTATGCCTACTTATTTCAAAGGAAATGTTTGAACCAAATCAATGGTAGTGTAACTATGACTTGATCCTAAATCAATTAAAATTGCAATAACTTTATTGGTAATTTTAACTTCAACCTTAATCAATATCGATTGATGCTTTTTCGATGGTTTTCAAAGGCAACATATATTATAACAATATTCCTACCCACATCTTTCGCTATAGTTTCCCCCCTTTGTGTTGTGTACGCTCCTTAATTTTCCTTTTCGAAGAAATATCTATACAAATGGCCTCATTCACATTCCCAGCATTTTATTGTCTACTTTTCACTTTTACCCAAGAATTTGACCATCTCAGATCCACGCTTAGCTTGTTGGTTCTATCAATGTGTATTAGGTTTGTCCTTGAAAAAAGGAGGTTAAAATCCCTTATTATTTTTCTCTTGCTCTAAATGTTCTTATATCTCTTGCACTTTTGAAAAATAGCTATGACTTTGCTTACGTCATAAAAGTATTTGGCCTTCTTAATTGTGTCTTTAAAAGTCTTAGGTTCATCAAACTAAACTTTATATTTGTAGAATGCAAACAACCCTCATAGGAATCTTTGTATCTTTACCTTCTCATCATTAATATAGTTTACATCAACAACTCCAAAACATTCTTCTCATAGGCTTACATAGTCATATTTCCCAACTTGAGTTCTATTGATAATGTCTTGTCATAATAGTGATAAAAAACATATTGATGTTGGAAATACTTCTATAATTGTTTCCAATAAATTATCCTCTCATTGATGTGCTAAACTTACATCAACTAGTCCCACCAAATTCAAGCTTTCCCTCATAGGTTTTATATGGTGATTTGGCTCCTATATATGAAAATAATTATGCAGCTAAAATTACTTGCTTTTATACCAACAATCAAGATTCAACATCCTCTCTCATCTACTTTTCACCATCAAAGGTTTGTGGCTTGATTTTCTTAAGCTCGCCTTGCAACTATTTTTTCCCATACCTTCTCCTTTGATGTATGAATGGAGACACCTGTAGGCTACATTGTGATTCTTCACATGCATATGGCTTCAATGTTGAATGTGCTAGTGATAAATAATGCCTTTGAATTCTAATAACACTTCTTGAGTGCCTATATCTTCCATGGTTTTCTCTTTTTCAATGAACTTTACCTACATCCTCAAACATTAAACCTAATCCATTCTTCACTTACTTTTGCATAGGATTTAAACTTTATACTCACTGAGTGTCTAATGAATCTTTCTTCTCTTAAGCTTTCAACATCCTCTTATTTTTAGTTTCACTACTTTGCACATCCATATTCAGGCTTCTTATTGTTTCTACTAACTTTGATGAATGATTCTCTTTCTAAGATCATTAGACTTTGTCTCTTCTATGCTGATGTTCACACCTTTAACTTCTTTTTCATGAATGTTATGGATTTTTTCCATTTTCAATGAAACCTCTTCCATAATATTCCCTCTTGTATATCTAAATCTACAAGTTGAGAGTGTATACCGATAGAAGTGTTAGATACATCTTAATTTCAAGTCTATAGCATTTTATTTCAATTGCTAGTAATTATGCACTTCATTAGTGTTCTCAAATCAAGGGTACTACCCTCTTTCTTCTCAAGTTATGAATAATTCCAAAACAATTCTCCAAGAATTGAGCCATTGAAATTATTCCCTTCTAAATTAATCCAATGACTACACCCATACCAAATTGGAACAATAAATTGGGAGTTGTTTCTATATATAATCCTTCCTCCTCGTGGACATTTTGTCAAATACTTAGCCTACAAACGACATTTTCTCAAGAATTGCATAGAGTTGACTCTAAAATTTAGGGATTTCTTCATTTATAACACCATAAGCTACCCAACTACTCTAACAGGAACACACAATTCAACATTTGCAAGCTTCAAACAATTTTTCCCCCAAATATTTTCATCAAGCAATTTCATCCAAAACTTGTCCCACAAACTCGTATTTCTTCATATACAACTACCTTCCACCCCATACAATGCCATTGTTGTAACCAGTAGCTCGGATATCACTCTATAGTGTACCCAATGTGAACTTTCAGGATATGGGATACCTTCTTAATCACCCAAATACACAATATTTTTTACTCTGATACCATTTTGTAATGTATCCAATACTCTCTAAGCACTTTGAAGATATGGAGTACTTTTTAACCACCCATATTCACACTAATTTTTTATATAATATCATATATAACAGTTACATCATTAAGTAATTACCATATGAAAGCATGAAAATATACATTTATGCAACATAATAAAACCATTTAATTACCCATGAGACCATAATTTATAAACATGAACTAATATAGACAATGAAAATTTAACAAATATAAAAATAATTCAATCGTGATATAATCCATAATAATTCAAGATTAATTAGCCCCCTGGGGTAGCTCAATTGGCAATGGTTGTGAAAATTAAGTGTTGTGTTCCAAAATGTTTGACGTTCAAATCCCCCCAATTTACATTTGTCTATGGAAGGGGCATATGTAGGCACCTAGGAGTTATAGTGGTTGTTAGGTCCCTGTACTACTAGTGTAACCCCTTATTGTTATTACTACAACCCCCTTATTATATTGTTGTGCCCATGTAGTCCCGATATTGTAATTATTATTCCCCATACAAGCCCACTATTGTTATTATTGTGCCCTTACATTATTGTTGTTATGTCGGCTGTCATTATATTATGACCCCTTAGACTCCTATATAGAAAGGAGGTATTGTCATTTGTATCATCTAAGAATTGTTCATTTGTGTAATGTAAAGGAGGTTTCCCCCTTGAAGAGGCTTATTTCTAAGGCGTTCATCTATCTTTTCTATCTTTTTGTGAGCTGGTTTTATAACATTTGGTATCAGAGCTTTGGATTCTAGGGTTTTGCTGCTCCAAACAGGGAATTGTGGAATTTTTGCTATAACATTTCTTCTGCGACGTTTTAGAAGTGAAAAAAAAAACCCATTTGAGAATAAATCACACTGAACCTCGGATCTAAATTTCAAATCTTGTCTCACTATATTTTTAGAGATATGATCTGAGGTAGTTAGGGATTTTGCAAGCTCCAGAATTTCATCTAAAACAAATCATTGTGGAATTTTCGCTATAACGTTTTCACTACAAAGTTTCAGAAGCTAAAAGAAAAACCCATTTGATAATAAATTGGTCAAAACCTTGGGTCCAAATTTTAGATCTTGTCTCACTATATTTTCAAGTATATGATCTGAGGAAGTTAGGATTTTTTCAGACTCCCGAATTACATCCTAAACAGGTGACTTTGGGAAAATTTTCATAACTTTCTCACTGAGCATCAGATTGAAATTTCATAAGAAGTTACAGAAAGAGGACAGACTGTATTTTGTTTGGATATAATTTTTAGAACCTAAGGTTGAAACAGTGACACTTTTCACGTCGTACAAGTTCACTCTACTGAACTAGTCTATAATTAGGTCATCGCGGGAGATTGGGAATAAAGCTTTCTTTAGGAATCCAATTTTGATCAGACTTTTGGAGTTAGAAAGAGGACTCGGAGGGATATTATAGGCTGAAAATTCAGAACTTAAAAATCTAAAATTACAAAGTTAAGCCATTTCAAGATTGAGCTCCTAAAATCAAGAAAAAGCAAGATGATGAAGTTTGATGGCAAGGATTTGGTAAATTGGACACAACAGATGGAGAAATATTTTGCTATACATGGTGTACCACTGTTACAAAAGGTATGTATTACATCTTCATATGCAGAACTGGATCAATTTTTATGGTATAAAGGACTTTGTTCTCGTAAATCACTTGTTACTTGGTCAATTTTCACAAAGGAAATGATAGCACATTATGAGGATACAAAGAGCAACACCTTCTTTACCCAATTGATAAATCTCAAGCAAAAGTGGTCAATGGCAGAGCACATTGAGGGCTTTCATAAATTGAATATAAGGGAAAATGATATTCCAAAGAAGTAGAGGATTGATGTCTCCATAGGGATTTTAAAGGATGACATTCAACATGAGGTTTGTCTTTAGGAATTTGATTCATTGGAGAAGGCATTCAAGTTGGAAAGAAAAGTGGAAAGAAAAATTATGGCAACAAGGATGTCTACCCCTCACAACTATAAATATGGAAGTGTTGTTTCTCCTAGCCTTCCACAACCTACAAGGGTGAAACCACAACAATTGGAAGAAAAAAGAGCAAAAGGGCTTTGTTACAATTGTGATAACAAATACATTAAAGGTCATAAGTGTGCTGAGAAGAAATTATTTTATATAGATTGTGAAAAGGAGGAAGAAAAGGATCAAGAAACATCAAAAGAAGAGGATATACACCAGGAACCAACCCCAGAGAAAGAAGAAATGAATCCGAACATATCTCGTAAAGCATTAGCAAGAAGTACCACTCCTCAAACTCTCAAGATAGAAGAACATATCAAGAAGAAAAAGGTTCAAGAAGTGAAAGATCAGATCAAGAAAGAAGAAATGAATCCAAACATATCTTGTAATTCATTGGTTGGAATTACCACTCCTCAGACTATCAAGATAGAAAGACATATCAAGAAGAAAAATTTTCAAGAAGTGAAAGATCACATTGAGCATCAAGAAATAAATCCGACCATATCTTGTAATGCATTAGAAGAAATTACCACTCCTCAAACTCTCAAGGTAGAAGGATGTATCAAGAAGAAAAATATTTAAGTAGTGAAAGATCACATCGAGCATCAACAACAAGTTCTCAAACTTTTAAAGGAGAATGCCACTTTGGTGAAAAATCGAATGAAACAATAGGCAAATCAACATCACAGTGAAATAATTTTTGATGTAGGCAATTGAGTATTTTTATAGCTACATCTCAAGCAAGCTATTTATGAGAAGGAAATGTTAGCAATACTACATGCACTTAAGAAATGGAAACCTTACCCAATGGGAAGACACTTCAAGGTAAAAGTGGATCATGATAGTCTTAAATGCTTCTTAGAACAAAGATTATCTTTAGAATAACAGAAAAAATGGGTCACAAATATGTTGGGTTATGACTTTGAAATCATCTACAAAAAAGGGAAGCAAAATGTTGTTGCAGATGCACTCTCAAGAAAGGATGAGGATGTGGAAGCATTATTTTGTGCTATTTCTATTATCCAACCAGATTGGATGAACAAAGCAAGGGATGAATGGAAGAAGGATGAAGAAGTGTGGCCACTCATTCAAAAGTTCCAGAAGATCCCAGTTCAAGCAATATTGCCGGAACTTGAAGAGGAAGGAAAAATCATAGTGGAGCCTGGGGCAGTCACAGAAACAAGAACCCAACAACTACGAAATCTATCAATTTTAGAGTATCTCATCAAGTGGAAGAACTTACCCACTGAAGATTCCACATGGGAGAACAAGAATTTTATATAGAAGCATCAAGAACTACTCAAGTGTTCAGGACAACAATTTTTGAAGGAGAGGGGCATTTTAGCTCCCTATACTACTAGTGTAACCCCTTATTGTTATTAGTACAACCCCTTTATTATATTGTTGTGCCCATGTAGTCCCAATATTGTTATTATTGTTCCCCATAAAAGCCCACTATTGTTATTATTGTGCCCTTACATTATTATTGTTATGTCGGCTTTGATTATATTATGACCCTTTAGACTCCTATATATAGAAAGGAGGTATTTTCATTTGTATCATCTAAGAATTGTTCATTTGTGTAATGTAAAGGAGGTTGCCCCCTCAAAGAGGCTTATTTCTAAGGTGTTCATCTATCTTTTCTATATTTTTGTGAGTTGGTTTTATAACAGTGGTAGTGGTCAAAAATGGCCCCATGTGACGAAACTGACCCAGTTTTTATTCCTCTAGTCACAAAAAAAAAGAACATCAACATTAATTAATGGTGGGGGTGTTCTCTATGGCCCCAATGGAAAAATTGAAACAAAAGTTACATGGAGCTTGGGATTAATGAGCAACAATCTTGTAGAGATGACACCCTACTTCAACAATTAAATCTATCAACAATCTTTTAATTGTGGGAGACTCTAACAATCTAATCATACGTCTAATTCTTGGGACCTATCCAATTGAAAATAGACTAAACTCTATTTCAAGTGCATCAAAAATACTACTTATAACTTCATTATTTCCCAAGCTAAGCACATGCTCAGGGATCTAAATGCAGTGGTAAACTCTCTAAAAAATTCAACTACAAAACTAGCACCAAGATTAATGAAGGTGGATGGGATCATAAAGAAGGTCCCCTTTCCATATAATTGAAAGTAGAAGTTATAATCATAAATGATTATTTTGGTTTTCTTGATAATTATTTTTGTAAATACCAATCAAAAGTATGTAATTTCAAGCACCTTTTAGAGACTCTACACCTTTAGAATCCTATAGATGTATGTGACGAACTAAGACCAAAAGACACTAAGTTTCTAACTATGTCTTAGAAAAATTAGATACTCGTTGCCACTTGAAAAAATCATGTATTTTTATGTTGAAAAGCATAGAATTTTCTAATATAAAGTGCTCGATTATTGTTTAAAAATTAAAAAATAAAAACATCTTTAATTTAGCACAATTTTGACGCAGAGCCAATAGGAGGAAATTAGACATAAAAAGAAAACATTAAATTTTATTATATTTGTTTCTCCATACTTGATTTTGCAAATTATTTACATGGCTATTTATCTAGGAGGAAGAAAACTCTCAAATTTCTCAAGAGAGAATTCTCTTCCTAGTTAGTTGGAGGAAGTTGAGAGAAATCCTCTCAATTCTAGGAACTTATCCTAATTACTAGAAGTTCTAGCATTTTCTAGATCTTTAGGAAATCTAGAATTTTAATATTTATGAAGCTTTTACAAAGTAAGTAAAAATAAAATGATGCTCCTGCATCATATTACCGAGAAGGAAAAGAAACATTCATATATTTTATTTTTGGAGTTCTTCAATACTAGTACCATATTTTTAAATTTGTGTTGTCATCCAAGTTGCATCTTCGACTGGTTGATTCTTCCATTTTGCCAAGTATTGGAAATACTCTTTATTTCTAGTCCTTTTAGCCACCCTTCTGTCTATGATTGCTTCAATTTGCTTTGCTAGTGTTGGAGGTAGTTGATTCTCCCATTAAACTTTATCATTGACAATTGCATATGTAGAATCATTTATTGGCTCCTTAAAGGTGTATAAATCTGAAACATTAAATATTGGCAAGATTCCAAAGCCTTTGCATAGCTCTATTTCATAAGCATTCGAGGAAACTTTCCTCAAAATTTTGCATTGTCCAATCTTTTTCAGTTTCAACTTATTATATTCCCCTTTAGGGAATCTTTCCTTCTGAATATGTGCCATAACCAAATCCTCAACTTTAAAATCGAGTTGTCTTCGTTTGGAATTTTCTCTTTGTTTTTACTTGTTGCTACTTTTCTGCAATTGTTTCTTGACTCTGTCATGTATTTCCTGCATAATAACTGGAAATTATTCACCATCTGCACTTCTAAATTGTGTTTTCCCAAGGATACTTAATTCATAAATTCTTCTTGGGTGCATTCCATATACAATTTGAAATGGAATTTTTAACACCCTCCTCCCACATCTACCCAAGCAACCAACTAGTTGAGGTAAACAGGTGAAGAGAGGCCACTATGATATGATTTGACCTCCTAAGTCACCTTAAGGAAGTGGAACCAATGAAAACACACCATATAGACATCCAACATCAACAATAGAACCCTCAGAGGACAAGTCAGCCACTCAAAAATCCTATCCCTGGGTCCCACTGCTGTTTTAGGTCTCTTGGGCCTTAGTCGCTCTCAAAAACCTAAAATTGCTCTCATAGGCTTGTTTGCCAGCGACTGTGGATGAAAATTGTCAGTGCTATGCCAATGACTCTAGGATTTGAGCCACTTTTTCAAGCCGAGAGCCCAGGTCTTGCCAAAACTGAACCATCTCTTTAGATCAGTAAATTAACATGGAAATGATAGCATTAAAGCAAATACTTGTTCAAGGCGTTAATTGGATCCCTACTAGCCATGACAGGCATTTTGTCAAACATATCCTCAACATGTAATCTACAAGTGTAATTAACATAGTTAAGTGTAGGGATCTCATACTTATCTGAGAATTGTTATGAACCATTGTTCCCTCAAGCCATTTGTTGCATTATCATCTATTAGGTCATAGACACATTATCTATTCACATACAAGTAAAAACATGTTGAGAGCCATACATAGCTGATGTCATAAAATGTGCATATAACTAGCATAATAGGAATAGAAATACAATAAACATATTAGCCATCAAATCCACAAATACATCAATACCTTTACAGGTGAAAATCAAGGGAATGGATTTCTCATTAATGAATTCAATTAACCAACTAGAGACGGGACTATCATGTTCGACCCGACTGTATAATGGTTGAGCCAAATCTCTCTTCAACCATTCACCCCAGTGCCAAATTCCAAGCATGAATGTGGGATCTCATAGAACACATCAATCAAAACTCATCAAGGGCTTCCAAAGGCCATCCACCACAACCTATAAAAAAGTGATTCCACCTCAATGTCGAACATCATAAAACCATCATCAGATTGGTCTCCATCTAAGCCTTTCAGTGCTTCCAGAGCGTTTGTTCCAACCAAGGCTTCCAGGACTAATAACTCAACCCAAATATATCGTCGGGCTTGTTAGTGTCAGTCTTTCCAGCCTTCCTCCAGTGATCAAATATGCTCTTACAAAGTTGTTTCAGAGTGTTAAGGTCAAATTTTGTCTTTTCAGAGAGTTTTCAAGCAAAATTTGGTCACTAGGCATTAGGTCTAGGGTTTGCTTTAACTCCTTCTAAAGTTGCCCAAATGTCAGTATATGCCATCATTTAGCTGAGTCTATCATCATTCATAGGGTTTTCATTATCATGTCAGTGTCTAATGAGTCATTTTACGTCTTGTTCATGCTTCAGTTGCGCCCAGGCAAGTTCATTTCCCTCTCCTAGGGTTTTGAAGCCAATTTCTCTTGGACGGTCAAATCAATGGCAAAACTTGTTTCCTGATGTTCATACCTCTTCCCCTATCCTTAAATTACCTTACCAAATGCTTTCCAACACTCAGATCCCCCAAAATCCTCATTTTTGCACAAACCCTAGTTTCTAGCTACAACTTGGCAATTTTCTAGGTTGAGCCTGTGATTTGCCCTTTTGGACCCCTTCCCCTCACTCAATCTCTGAGATTCCACTTTCCCCTACTTCCTAACATCCCTCCCCACTCCCACAAATTTCCCCAAGAATTTATAAGCCCCCTATCCCCTTCATTTCGCTTCATTTCGAAACAATTCCTTGTTTCACACATCGGGACAAGTCGCACTCAAATGATGCTTCAGAGAAATCAAAGATGAATTTTGGGAAACTGAGAGAGTATTTTGTCTAAAACATGCCAAGGAAGAAAAACCTCATTCACGTTTTGTACAGGTGTCACGATTTGATAAAAATGTCACGAATACGGTTGCCTCAGGAGAATCAAAGACACCTCTGCAAGTTACCTTGGGAAAATCAAGTTTTCTCCTAGCTTGGTTGGACAAATGATTTGCTTGATGGGTAAAATGATAACTAGACACAAAGATATTTCCAATGAGCTATCATGAGCTCAATTTTGGGTTGAGGAAGGCATTCAAAAGTTGACTGCAACAGCACTCTTCTTTCAGACAACCACATTTGGCAGTTTTGACCAGTCTTGGGAGATTTGATTTTTTATAGGTCAAATCAACTCCAAATTGAAAAATTCCACTTGGCTTGGAAAGTAGACTCAAATACCTTTCCAACGAGCCATCCTTCACCCAATTCCAACACCAGGAAGGCCCTAAAACAAGGCTGTGAATGTGCGTGACCAGTTGGGCAGTGCGCGACCAGTCAGCAGCTCCTCCACAGTGTTAATTATGAACTGGCGCGACTAGTTGGGCTGTGCGCGACCAGTTGGGCTGTAAAAGCCAAAATCACCTCAAACTCACTCAAATCTTCTTCAAATTTTCAAATTGGGTTGAGGTAGGCTCTATACCTGTTGTTTGATTGGTTGATGATGGTTATGGGTCTACATGCTTGCGATTATGCCTCCAAGGATGCAAGGAAAAAAGATATTTGTAATTGTTTGTCAATGTGGGCAGAATGTTATGGTTTTATGTTTGTTTCAAGGTTTTTTTTTGGTCCCATTTGATTCCCTCCCTTGTTCCCCCTTTTCTTCACAAAGTCATGCTTATGTCTCTGCCCTTATTATTTGCAAAGAAATGTAAATTTTCCCCATGGCTTAAAATGTAAACCCTATCCCTCCCCCAAGCATATGCAAACCCTAATTCCCTACACCAACACCCTACACATATAAAAAACAAAGCCAAAAGAAAAAGATATATGTGTAATGAAGAAAAGAGTAATGTGACAATAAAATTACAAAACATGTTGCTGTGTATATTGTAAAAACACATGTACATACTGTTTTCCCCTTGTATCCATTTGACATCCTTTGCTTAATAAAACCCTTCCCCCTATGTCAAAAATGTACATGACCAAAAGTTTGCCTTATGATGCACATGAAAATCCAATAAGTAAATTGTGTATGGTTTCCTATGTCCCTATTCACACATGTATGCTCCTTCCATGGTCATTATCATACATGCTTTTTCCCTTACAAGATGTTCTTTGCAAATGATTTCCCAATGATGAAAATGAGATTCTATATGCATGACAATTTGTGAATTTTCCCTTAAAAAATTCCCTGTCATATCACGCGTTCCCATTCCTTGTTGAAAGATCCCTCCCCTAACATTTCCCTCATGTCTTTTTCCCCCTTGAAACAGCATAGAGTTCAGCATTTTTGCAGGCAAAGACAGCAGTTCACTTTGTCCACTTTGCTCCTAAACCATGTCAGACACCCAAACCTGTGAGCAAAGTGATGACCAGTCTTCTTCTACAGAGGTTGAGGTACAGCGGAGGCCTCGTAGGGGGCAAAGGTGGTCATCATGAGAGAGAGGAGCCCACCTCTTTGACAGATTTACAAGCTTATCCTATGGCAATCTCATGTTTCCAGTACAGTTGGTCAAGGCACAAAAAACGAGAAAGAAGACCAACCCGCTCCGTATCTTGGCCGAGGCTTCTCTCACTCATCATGACACTCATTAGCCTCCTCCTAGCAGCAAACCCAAGAAATTTTGAGAGTTTTGAGGCATTTTTGGCATTTTTGAGAATTTTACAGGTTTTGGCCATTTGAGTGGTCTCACCCCACGCGCGACCAGTCATGGGGACAGCTCAGAACGGGGAAAACTCTACATTTTTGGAATTTTCATGCAAAAATACACTTGCCTATGGATGGGTTTCAGATTTTATGAAGATTTGGGCTCCCAAAAGCTCAAAATACATGCAAATTTTGACTTTCTACCCCTTTTTTGAGTTGCAGAAAGCTGCCTTGGGAAAAATGAATTTTGCTGGGTCAAATCAACTCCAAATTCAGCAATTCCAGTGGGGTTGGAAAGTAGACTCACAGACCTTTCCAATGAGCTATCTTGCACCTGATTTGGACACCGGGAAGGCCCTCAAACAGAGCTTTCAATGCGCACGACCAGTCAAAGTGAGGGGCGCGACCACTCAGGGAAATTTCACTGTTTTGACCAGTTCGGCCAGCAAAACACTGTTTTTACTTTGGTTGACTTTTGAGGCATGTAAATGATGGATTTTTGTGTAATTTTCTTGGCACTTAGATACTTTTACTCTCTTTGAACACTTCTAGAAGTTTCCTTGATGTAAATGGTAAATATTTAATGCATGGATAGGTTTCCTAAGTTTTAGAGGCAAGTTGTTTTGACTGCCTATTATTTAGTGATTAGTTTAGAATTAGTTGAAATAGCTTCTAGGAAGCTGAGATCGACCCCTAGAGGTGGGGAAAGGAGTTAGATCTTCTATATTATGCCTTTTCTTACTCATTTTCATGGTTGGACTCTTGAGGGAGAAGCTCTATTGTATATTTTACTTGTATCTCTGCAATTTGAGGAAAAGGAAGGCCAGGGTTTTGCAGACTTCATTGTGGATTCTTGTGGATTATTGTGTTGATGGTGTGTTTTCTACTTGTCATTATAAGTGTGTTTATGTGTTCCATCTCTTATTCTCTTGCTGCTAATTAAACAAAAGAAGTGATAAAGTTTGAATTCATGCATGCCATGCTCAGCTTTCAATTTTGTTTAATATTTGTGTTTTCCACTGTCTAGAGAGGATTCAAATTCATTGTTTGCCCTCTTTAGCTTCTCTTCTTTCCTCCTTGATCACCCATCTCAGCTAAAGACATCAGCACAAACTCCTACCTTGCCCCAAAGAACCACCTGCAAAAACTGAGCTCAATCCCCGCACCCTGAATTGCACTCCCTCCAATTGCCACCAAAAACCCCAAAAACTTTAAATCAACCCTCCTTATCAGTTTACTAGCCTAAAATCAGTTTTTCTAATTGGTCAACTCACTCCTATTGAAAAATCCACCGAGTTTGACCTGAGAGAGCCTTCTCATACCTCGTAGGGCTAGCTACGAGGTGAAATGGTTTGATGTAGCTTTGAGGTTTGTCTATCTCAGCCTAGGTGAAATCTCAAGTGCTAACAGGTGGCACACCCCTTGGCTATGAAATTTGGACGAGTAGACTAGGTGAGTTCCACCTCGACGACCTTTTTGCAGGTGTCCATCCACATAGTTGGGTGGTGCATCCAGACATGGGCTTGGATGGCTTCTTTGAGACCACTGATGAAACACTCCAAATAGAGATCATCTCCTAGACCATCAGTTCTAATGGCCAATGTCTCAAAGGATGCAATGTAGTCTTTTACTGTGTCTGTCTATCAGAGCTTAGTGAGATGACCCAAAAAATTAGATTCCCTGTCAAAGCAGCCACATAAGGATTTTGAGAACATGTGCCAAGTTATGTTCTCGGGATAACATTTCCGATCCCATTGCCACCATTTCCATCTCTCTTGGTCCAAGTAAAGGGCTCCCACACGTAGTTTAGTGTGATATTTGCAGATATCATTAAGGGATAAATATTGTTCCATTTGTGCCACCCATACTGTGGGATTAAAGCCATCAAATTTGTACATGTCTAACTTGGGTAGCTGAGGGTGGGAATGTTGGTGATTTCCATAGAAGTGAATGTGATGGCTAGATTCTCCTTCAAGGTGTTCATCAACACTATGCTCCTCATGATGAGGCCTCTGCATCATATTAGTGAGCCGTGAGGCAATTTGCTCCATATTGCTTTGGAACTCATCCAACCATTTTTCAAGGCTCTTGATCATCTCATAGGCCATGAATTGAGATATGGTACCTACCATACACAAACCCCAGTCAATTACTTAAGGGTAATATTCTTGGAAAGAGGGAGAGCTCAGAAATCTATTAGAAGGGGTCACTTAAAGTCACTTCAGAAAAATTTGGGATTGCCAGAAAATTGAGGCTGATAAGTGAATGGTACCACTGTGATCATCTCGTCATCCTGAAGCTTATGGGCTAAGTATATTGCAAGCATTATAGGATGGTCACAAACTATAGTAGCAGCAAGCCTCACTTCACAAAGTGTCTGATCAGCACTGCGAAACCCCAACTACTGAATGTGAGTTGCATGAGGGTAGAAAAACCTCAAATGTTGGATCTGATTTGTACGACGACGACCTAACCCCAACTGATGGATCTGATTTTCACTGTGGCAGAAGAACCCCAACTGCTGGATTTAATATGGAAGGTAAGGTAGTGGGTGACGTTCAGATAGCAAAGGGAACTATGGTCATAAAGGAGTCTCAGGTGCTAGAGATTGCAATATGCACAAGGGTTGAACAATAGTACTCGGCCCAAATCTTTCAGGGCGCTAACTAAGGAGGATTGACCATACCCTTAGCTGCACTACCTGACTACCCTATCATACATGTGAGTAATCTCCCCGAGTTTTGTTCTTAGTGTACTGTAGCAACAAGATTACTGACGGCTTATTTAAGGCTAGGTTTCAGGTGAGCCTAGGGGGCTTCTGATATACTCCATGCATAGTTTTGTCTAATACTACTTGAAGGGGTACCCACAGGGGTTACAAGGGAGTCCAACAATCATGACCACCTCTCGTATTCCCTGCATGCATGCCTCCCCAAAGCTGTAGGTTTATGCACTCAACGATAGATCCCGTGGTTTAAAGATGCCGAAACACGTCTCTAGACTAAAAAGAAATTCTGCGAAAATTGGAGGAACTGACCCTAGAAAATGATCTAATACCACTTGTTATGCTCTTAACCTACGAGAAATTATAGAATACCAGAAATGCGAAGAAACATAGCCTAGAACATAGAATAAAATGAGAAAAACAACAAGTATTTTATTATTTAAAAATAGATTCAATTTTCATGTAGAAATTCTGATTGTAGATTAACCCAATAATGAAATATAACCAAAGAAAAATACTATAATCTACTTCTACTATCAATTTGCGGAATCTTAAAGATCGAGCTGAAAAATATAACCAGAAGAAGAAGAATCAATGCATAATGCACAAAATAATACTTCGGGGAAAGCCTCAGCTAAAAACCCCACTATATGTATTATCATACAAAGTGGAAATACATCAGAATTATACAAAGCCTTAGCTCTCATAGCTAGCCACCTCTCAGTACAATCCTCACAGATGCTCATAGGCAAACTTGGTTTCTCACAAAACCTTCTCCTTTGCCCTCCAAGCTCCTATTTCCTTGCGCAATTTCTCCTAGGTGATCCTCCTATTACCAAGTGGAACACTGATCTCACATACTACTCTAACACACTGTCAGAATTGCACAATCCTCAAGGAATGATTCCTTCTACATGCATGAGTTTTATTTATAGGAAAACACATGCAGCTGATAGTACACTGTCCTTGACATTTAGTTCAACTGGGTCTTTCTCAAAATAAACATGCATGAGTTACTGATGAGGGAATCTTTAGTTATTTGGAGTACACTGGTTGAGTGCATGCATGCATCAACTGAATGATAACTCACAATTAGTTCCTCAAACAGTTTGAAACTAATTTAACTGGACTTAACTCAGTAAACTGAGTTAACTAATTACAACTCAAATATAACTCAATCTTATCTCCTTAATTTAAGGGATAACTGTTGCATGACTTCAGAAAGACTTCTAAATTGAATTCCTCCAACTAATTAATCCATAATGAATTAATTAATTATTTTCAAGTAGCTGGTGAGACTAAATTCGAATTTTAATTCACAATTTTAATTCAAGGACAATTTAAAATTTCAATATTCTTGTTGCCACATTTAAACACTCCCTCTCAACAAGGAAGGGATTATCTGCCACCTCTATCCTGTCTCTATGGAACTTGAATTTACACTTTGTCAATGCCTTTGTCAAAATGTCAGCATCTTACTCCTTTGTCGAAATATACTACAGAAACAAGATCCTCCTCACTACACAGTCTCTAAGATGATGATACCGGATGTCGATGTGCTTCGACCTATCATGAAATACTAGATTCTGAGAGATTTTGATACAACTATGATTATCACAATAGATCATAGTTGGATCCATCCTCTGATCAAACAAACCAACTAGGATTTTCTGCATCCAGATGGCCTCACATGCTGCCTGACTAGCAACCATGTATTTAACCTCTGCCAAGCTGAGTGCAACCGACCTCTGTTTCCTACTGTACCAAGAAACTATGGCTGACCCAAGGTTTAAAATCCCTCCTGATGTGCTCTTCCCATCTGATGGACTCCTTGCCCAATTTGCATCAGTGAAGCCCTGTAGCTTCACTCCCTTTGTCCATCTGTACCATAATCCTTACTGAGATGTGCCTATGAGGTATCTCAATACATGCTTTGCCGCCTTCTAGAACATCTTGGTAGGCTGAACCATCACTTGACTCAGCTGGTTCACTGCATAGCACAAATTTGGTCATGTGTTTACTAAGTGCATCAGTGAACCCACAAGCTGCCTGTACAAAGTAGCCTCTACTACTTCTCCTGAAGTAGCATCCTCCTTCCTCCAGTTACCAACTAGAGGATTCTGCATGGGCTTGCACTTCTCCGTGTGGAATCTCCTGAGTATCTCGTTGGCATACTTGCCTTGAGACACAAACAACTCCCCATCCTTCTGCCACTTTTCCATGCCAAGGAATTAATGCATGAGACCCATGTCTTTCATCTCAAATTCTCTTGCAAGGTCCTCCTTGCAAAACACGATCAACTGATCATCACCAATCAATATGAGATCATCAAGATAAAGTATGATGATCAACAACTTACCTTTCACCACGATACTGTACAAGTTCACATCTGCTGCACTCTTTGTGAAGTTGAACCTGGTGAAGTAGTTTTCTGTCCTAGTGTACCAAGCACGAGGTGCTTGCTTCAGCCCATACAATGCTCTCTTGAGTCAGCACACATGCGACTCATGATCGAAGGTCTCAAAACCTTCTGGCTGCTCTATGTACACCTCTTCCTCAATATTTCCATTGAGGGATGCAGTCTTCACATCCATCTTATGGATCTTCCAACCCATCTGTGCTGATAGTTCCAACATCGATCTGATAGATGAGTACCTTGCGACAGGAGAAAAAGTCTTATCATAGTTAATCCCCTCGACCTGTGAAAAGCCAGGGGCAACAAATCTTGCCTTATGCTTCTCCACACTACCATAAGAAGCTTGCTTTACCTTGTAAAGCCAGCGGGAACTCACAACTAACTTGTTCTTCGGTCTCGGAACCACGTCCCAAACACTGTTACGAACTATGGAGTCAGATCCTCCACCATAGCATCAACCCAAATAGGTTGCTTCACTAATTCCTCAAAGGAAGATGGCTCGGTCTCAACACATTCCCCAACAAGGGCCATGTATCCAGTGTACCTCTCAAGTGACCTCCTTTGTTTGCGTTGAGAAGATGGTGCTCCCACATTCTCTCTCGCATCTTCCAACAATCTGTCAGCTTCTCTTGTGCATTTCCATCCATCTCTGGAAGACTCTACATGTGTAGATGTCTCTACTCCTAGAACCTCTGCATGCAGTTGCTCTGCATCAGTATGAGGCTCCTCCTCCTTAGGAACCAACAGTTTCTCTACAGCCTGTAGTTGGAGCTCCCTCTCAAGGGAAACTCGCGTGGCCTTCTGCTCATCAAACTTGAGATCTCTACGAACCACTGTCCTCCGACTGGTAGGCAAGTACACCTGATAGTTGTGAGGTGTATCAGTGTACCCCAAAAGTATACTCAACTTTGCTGTTGGCTCAAGCTTCTTCCGTGCATCCTTTGTCACATGGCAATATACTGATGAGCCAAAGATACTAAAGTGACCCACATCTGGTCTCTTACTACAGAAAGATTCCTCTTGTGTCTTGTTAGGCCCCTATACTACTAGTGTAACCCCTTATTATTATTAGTACAACCCCCTTATTATATTGATGTACCCATGTAGTGTCCATATTGTTACTATTGTGCCCCATAGTAGCCCACTATTGTTATTATTGTGCCCTTACATTATTATTGTTATGTCGGCTCTCATTATATTATGACCCCTTAGACTCCTATATATAGAAAGGAGGTTTCATTTGTATCATCCAAGAATTGTTCATTTGTGTAATGTAAAGGAGGTTTCCCCCTCGAAGAGGCTGAATTCTAAGGCGTTGATCTATCTTTTCTATCTTTCTTGAAGCTGGTTTCATAACATGTCTTCATCCCAAGTATGCGATGCAAGCTTCTATTCTACAAATAGACTGCTGTGTTGCATGCCTCAGCCCACAAGTGAAGTGGTAGGCCTTGGTCATGCAGCATTGTCCGTGTTACCCCTACAATAGTTCTGTTCTTCCTCTCGGCCACCCCATTCTGCTGTGGGTTATGAGGTGCCATCGACTCTCATTTAATTCCTTCCGCTGCATAGAAGTCCTTAAACTCTTTAGAGACATATTCTCCACCGTTGTCACTTCTCAAGGCATTGATCTTCTTCCCTGAATCTTTCTCGACCAAAGCTTTGAACTCACAAAACTTTGTGAAGGTTTCATCCTTCTTCTGCATGAAATAAATCTAGCATTTATGAGAAAAATAATTAATGAAAATCATATAATACCTTTGCTTTGCTATGGATGCCGTTGAGAATGGTCCACACAAATAAGTATGAACTCGCTCTAAGATAGCCTCTGCTCGACTATCTCGACCATGAAAGGAAGACTTGGTGTGCTTTCCCAAGGTACAACCTTTGCATGTGCCAACTTGCTCAAGTTTACCTTTGGGAAGTCCTGTAGATATCTATTGCATTATCTTCAAAGCCCCATGATGCAAATGGCCCAATCGCCTGTGCCACAGCTCGCCAATATCTTGGCTTTGCACCAATTCTGCTTTCGTACTCAATGATGCATAATCATCTACCTCTAGTTTATAGATAGTCTTCACCCAAATCCATATCCTCTTGGTCTGACTTATGGCTATGTGTCTTAGGACGCCTTTCCTTTAATGAAGACAACATCGTAGCCTTTGTCCTCCAACATCACAACCGATACCAATTTCTTCTTCAGTCCATGCACATACATCATATCTATCAAGGTGAGAGGAGCTCCATGCTCCCTCTGAAAAGCAACTGTGCCTACTCCTGAAACACTATACCTTCCATCGTCACCCATCTCTATGAGCATCTTGAGGTCTTTCTCCTCTAAGGCACTGAATAAATTTTTATCACCGGCCATGTGGAATGAGGCTCCACTATCAAGATACCAGACACAACCCATCATCGATGACACCATGCATGTGATAAGGGTAGAGTCCATTTCAAACTGAGAGGCTATTGCCTCACCTTCCAATCCTTTCGAGGATCCCTTCTTGGACTTCTTCGATGGGCAATTAGTTGCATAATCTTCCATCTCATGATAATTAAAGCATCTCACTTTAGACTTGTCAACCTTCTTCCCTCCATGAGAAGAATTTGATTTGGAATGGAAGCCTTCCCCTTCCCTTTCCTTGCCTTACTTGCTAAGGCCAGATTTTCTTCATCATCATTTTTGGATGCAGAACCATCTCGTGTGCTCCTCCTGATCTCCTCCTACATGAGATCTGACCACAGTCGTTCCCAATCTGACAATTTCTCCCTTCCATTCATAGAGTCCTGGTAGTTATTCTATCTCTTTGTAAGGCCAAGGAGAGCAAGGCTCACCATATCATCATTGACAATAGTTATTCCCACAATGCTAAGCTCATCTCTACAGGTGGTGAGCTTGTTTAGATATGTGGAAATAGTATCGCCCTTCTCCATCTTGATTCTTTGAAGCTTATCCTTGAGCACCAATTTCCTCTGGTCGCTACTATTCTAGTAGAGGTCCTTCAATGTCTTCCACATTGAAAATGGAGTATCTTTCCCATGGAGACTCGAGACAATATGGTCTTGAACTCCCTTAAGGATGATCCGTCTCGCCTTCTCCACACACTTCTTCCACTCAGCCAACTCTTGTGCATTAGTTGAAGCTGGCTTTTGGATTTCTTGATCAATGAATTCCTTCAAGCCATTGTCTTCTAATACAACCTTCATGCGATCTTTCCATGCTATGTAATTCAAGCTACCTTCCAAGGCATACTTGAGTCTCAAGCCATTGAACGCCATTGGCCAACCTTGAAGTATGATAAGAATTCGATTTTGCACCTGCAACTCTGAACTTCAAAATTTGAATTCTCTTCTCCGTATACTGTTCACAACTCTGATACCATGTAGAAATTGTGGCCGCAGATTAACCTAATAATTCAATACAACCAATGCAAAATACTATAATCTACTTCTACCATCAATTTTTAGAAGCTTAAAGATCGATCTGAACAATATAACCAGAAGAAGAAGAATCAATGCACAATACACAAAAGAATACGTTGAGGAAAGCCTCAGTTAAAAGCCCCACTATCTATATTATCATACAAAGTGGAAATACATCATAATTATACAAAGCCTTAGTTCTCACAGCTAGCCAGCTCTCAGTACAATCCTCACAGGAAAACTTGGCTTCTCACAAAACCTTTTCCTCTACCCTCCAAGCTCCTATTCCCTTGTGCAGTTTCTCCTGGGTGATCCTCCTGTTACCAAGTGGAACACTGATCTCACACACTACTCTAACACACTGTCAGAACTGTGCAATCCTCAAGGAATGATTCCTTCTGCATGCATGAGTTTTCTTTATAGGAAAACAAATGCAACTGATAGTACACTGTCCTTGACATTTAGTTCAATTAGGTCTTTCTCAAAATAGACATGCATGAGTTACTGATGAGGGAATCTTCAATTATCTGGAGTACACAGGTTGAGTGAATGCATGCATCAACTGACTGATAACTCACAATTAGTTCCTCAAACAGTTTGGAACTAATTTAACTGGACTTAACTCAGTAAACTGAGTTAACTAATTACAACTCAAATATAACTCAATCTTATCTCTTTAATTAAGGGATAATATCCTTAATTTAAGGGATAACTGTTGCATGACTTCAGAAAGACTTCTAACTTGAATTTATCCAAATAATTAATCCATAATGAATTAATTAATTACTTTCAAGCAGTTGGTGAGACTAAATTCAAATTTTAATTCACAATTTTAATTCAAGGACAAATTAAAATTGGAATCTTCTTGTTGCCACATTTCAACAGTTCACTTGCCTCTTTGATGGGGCAAACTCCCACAGAGCAGAGCTTGATTACACTAAGGCTCAATGATTTTTCCTTTACTAACTAAGACTATTTATAGCTAAATGACATCCAAAACCCTAACTACTAGTGCTCCCTTACATAACATGAATTAACCACTTTATTAACTATGGCCTGTTTACAACTAACTATGGTCCCTTTTCTCTAAAACGGGTCAACTACTTACAATTATTAATGTTGGTCAACCAATTACAATTATTAATGTGGGATTTATTTAATCTCTACCTAAATATGACTATGACTTGTCCCATTGAGCTTATTACATAGATAAAGGGGTTAAGGTTGGACCCTAACATGTGATGAGCTTGGCAATGTTGGTATTACAGTTGTTGAAGATGATCTAGTTAGCCTAGAACTTATAGGCCTTCCCAAGAGATGGCACAACTACCAATATTTGGTAAATGGGAGGGAGAATCTACCAAAGTGGGAGAGTTTGTGGTCTGACTTGGTGCAAGAAGAGATAAGGTGGAGCACCAGAGATGGAACCTCATCCAAGCATGATGATGAGGAGAACTGTGCCTTAGCTGGTGATCCGAACTTAAACATGAATGAAAAATTTACAGATATACCATAAATACAAAGATGTAATAGGAATAAGACTTCATTTCATAAATATCAGAATACTGAAATATGATTACAAACAGGATGGAAATAAACTAGCTCGGACGATGGTAGCTTATCTCTGAGAAAAGATGTGGCGGCTACATGCCTCTGAACTATGTTACAATGAGGCTCAAGAGACTATTTATTATTGAAAAATAAGAGAAAACCCTAAACAACAAAAACCCTAACCCCAAGAGATGTAACGCCAAGAGTTTGTGGGCCCTGTTGGGGTTAGTTGGGCAACCAACTTCTCAAGGTTGTAACTTGGTCATATCATATCTGTTTGCACATACGATACCTTGTTGGAAATTTGTCTCTGAGTACTATAGGATTTGTGGTAGCCCTTTCCTACAATGATGGGCCTGCAACGGACCTAAAAAAAAATGCCATTTGGGTGGTCAAAATTGCTCTGGAATATCAGAACCTGAAAAAATGCTAAAAATAGTAAATGCTGAAATAAATAAGGAAATAGATGAAATTGACTGGAGGTCTAGGTGGAATAGGTGGGTGGCTGCCAATATCCACTTGTGTCATCCCCCCCAGGAAGAAATGGTTCCCATTGTGTGCAGAGCCTCCATAAGGTGAGGAAATTTATGTTGAACCTGGTCCTTGGTGAACCACTTACCCCAATGAAGCAGTTGGTCTACTTTGATAACTTGCTACAGTTGGATCCTCTATTGGCGAGTGTTATTGATCTATGTATCCATGATCTGATCAATTGTGACTTGTTCCATGCAGTCTGGGTTCAACTCTATTTGTGTGAGTTGTTTTGCAAAGTTGAATGTGTCCAGTAATGGTGGAAAGTATGGCCAAAGGCAGTCTACATTGAACACTGGGTGTAGACCAAGGAACAGTGCATTGTCCCCCACAGCTTTGGTGATAATGTATGGCCCATATGAGAGCGGCCAAAGCTTGTAGAGGGGTCCAATGAGATGCTCCTTCTACAAATGTAGACAAACTTTGTTGCCCACCTGGAGCTTGCGCGAAACCTAATGCTGATCATGGTGCTTCTTGTACTTAGCATTGGCTCTGTCTAATATTTCATGGACCTGCTGGTGGATGTGTTGAATGCGTTCAATGAAGCTGTTAGCCCTATTGACTTCAGACTGGATATGAGCCAAATTTGCTTGAGTATCTGCAAATGGTATGGCCACATCAATGGGACATAATGGCTAAAACCTAGAGGTGTTGTGGCCTGTTAAGCTTTGGAGAGCTTTGTTGTAGTTGTGCTAGACACAGGGGAGACTTTCATCCCATGTGCATGGATGCTTCAAGTTGTACATGCGCAGAATGTGTACGATCATCATGTTGAAAAAATCTGTTTGGCCATTAGTTGGGGATGAAAAACCATGGAATTAGTAAGCTTGTATCCAGCATCGACCAGAGACTTGACCAAAATTCACTCCGAAATCTGCTGTCCCGATCTAAGTCAATGAACTGTGGGACCCAAAAGTGTACCCACACTTAGTCAAAGAAGAGTTTAGCAGTGCCCTTTGCTATGATACTCTTCTTTTAGGGCACCATAATGGCCATCTTAGAGAATCTATTGATGACCATGAAAACACAGTGATTTTCGTGCTTAGAAGAAGGAAGGTCCGACATGTAATCTGTGGAGATGGATTCCCAAGGTCGACTAGGAGTAGGAAGAGGAGTATATAGGCCTTGTTTCTTGATGGTTGGTTTTGCAATGGTAGAGGCAGTGTAGGATTTAATGTACCTCCCAACATCCTGACGAAGGTTCAACTAATAAAAATACTTCTATAGTACTGCCACTATTTTCTCTACCGCAAAAAGTCCAATGACTCGACTATAGTGCGCCTCCCAAATCATCTTGGCACACTTGCTTGAAAGAACACAAATGTGTCCCAGGTGGCATAAGAGTGCATCCTGGAGGTGAAAATTTGGAATTTTCTTACCTTCGAGGAGTGTCTGGTATGTGTTGTCGAATTATGGATCGCTGTTGTAAAGATGTGGCCACCTCAAACTCTCGTGCCCACAGGAGTTGATCACAATGATCAACTCCATGACTGGTGGTCGGCTGAGGTAGTTTGCAACATTATTGGTGTTTGCCTTCTTGTACTTAATGTTCAAATGGAATTTTGCAGGTATGTGGACCATTTCTAATGGAGATCATTCCGCAATTTCCCTTGTGTCTATATGAACTGTAGGGGTTGGTGGTCTTTGTGGATGACCGTTTCCTTCCCTAAAATGTAATGCTTCCATTGACGACAATCCTACACAATGGAATAAATTTCTTTTTCGTAAGTGGGATACTTTCAAACTATGTCTAAAAGTGTCTCACTGTGTTAAGCCACTAGATGCCCCTGCTGAGTAAGACCTACCCCAATAGCATAGTCAGAGGTGTCTGTCTCAATCTCAAATGGTTGCTGCTAGTTTGTTAATGTGAGTACTGGTGCAGAGTAGAGGCAATGCTTCAGCTTAGAAAATGCCTTCTGTTGGGTTTCAGACCAAAAAAACTTTTCTTTCGCTCCGCCCTTAGTGACTTGACTTAAAGGCCATGTTATATGAGAGAACCCCAACATGAACCTGTGGTAGAAATGGGAAAGACCAAGAAAGTTACGGAGCTCTGTTAGAGTGGTTGGGGTTAGCCAATCCCAAATGAATTGTATCTTGGCTGGCTCCACATGCACACCCTATTCATCAATGATGTACCCCAGATATTGAACCTGAGTCACCAAAAGTGCATTTCTCCAAATTTGCACACAACTTCTATAGTCGTAGGGTTTGAAGGACCTATCGAATATGGTGGGGGTGCTCTTCCCAACTATGGTTGAAGATCAAGATGTCATCTAAATATACCACCACGAATGTATTGGTGAAGGGTCACAAGATGTCTTCCATCAATCTCATGAAGGTTGCGGGGGAATTCGAAAACTCGAAAGGCATGACCAACCATTCGAAAATTCCCTCCTTGGATTTGAAGGTAGTCTTCCACACATCAGAGGGTTCGATACGAACCTGGTGATAAGTAGACTTCAAGTCAATATTTTTTAAATATTTGGCCCCCTTTAGCTGGTCCAGAAGGTCATCAATTCGTGGGATTGGGTACTTATTCCAGACAATGATCTTGTTTAATGCCCTATAGTCAATATAAAGACTACAGGTCCCATCCTTCTTTTGTACCAATACAATTAGGCTCCCATGGGGTGATGAGCTTGGCTTGATCTTCCCTTTTTGCAACATCTCTTGAATTTGGCTCTTGATCTCATCGTTTTGTAGAAAAAAGCATTGATAGATTAGTTCATTGGGTAGCGGCATGCCTGGGGTCAAATCGATGGAGTGCTTGACATGACAATGCAAAGGTACCCCTGTAGGTGAGGAAAAAATGTCCTTGTACTCCTCCATGACCTTGTCCATTTGTTTTCCTGGTGTGTGAAATGATCTTACTACATTGCTTTGCAGTGATTAAAGAGATGGCAGTAGGCAGGGCTACCTTTTGTATCCTGTATAAGTTATTTCCCAAAGTAATAATCATAGAGCTAGGTCTAAACACATATACAACATGTCACATCCACAAGTATGGTTGTCCTAATAATACATCACACACTTGAAGAGGAGAAACATCACACAATACCTCATTTGTGAAGGGCTTGATGCTGTAGCGAAGGCGGCACTGTTGTTTGACGTAGAGATCTCGTCCTTGATGAAGCCACCCAATGATGTATAGTTGTGGATGTGCTATCATCAGTAAGCCCAGTCACTTCAAGACCTCTAGTGAAATGAGGTTCTTTTGGCTCCCACTATCAACAATGAACTGCAATGAAGAACCCTTCACCCACATCTGTGAGTGGAAGAGGCATTCCCCCTCCTTTGGATATTCAATATAATTCTTTTGGATCTTGGTGGTGGCCACAGTGGCATTGGGTTCTGCATTAATTATCTATTTCCCTTTGTCATTCCCCTTGCTGGGTCCTGACTCAGAGTTAGAATATACATCTGACTCGGAAGCCTTCAGCTCGACCACCAGTGACTTCTTAGCCCAACACTCACTTGTGTTGTGAGTGGAGCTCTTATGGAACTCACACAATTTTCCCATGTCCTTCTTTGTCTTCGTGGTTTTTTTCTTTGCTTGCGGCTTTATTGGGTTGTCCTAGGTCACTCTGCCTTGGATTTGGCCTTTTATTTGTGGTTTGGGGGTGCCTTTTCATTTCTTCGGATTCGTAGATCCAACGTATATCTTCTTCTGTTTAAAATTCTACTTAATCTTGAAAAGGTATCCACATGTCATGTCAAACAAGGAGATGTCCAGGAACTTCATTGCGTCCTGGATGTACTTGTGCAGGTAGCCATGTACTTGAGTACCAAATTCTGCTCAGAATCCTTGATACCCAATTTTGTACAAAGGGCATGGAAAACATTTTTGAATTCCGAGACATCTTGGTCCCTTCCCTCCTGTAGCGTAGTCCACTTTGTGTATTTATCTTCATAGCTCTCAACAAGGTAATATTGTTCCTTGACAACGTCTCAGAAATAATCCCAAATGGGTGCGGTTGAAAACAGTGAGGATTCTTGCTCATCCTTTTGTTCACAGTAGGTTTCCCACTAATCCTTGATGTGTGGGGCGACTTTGAGAAGTGAAAAAGTAAGCTATTCTCGATTGGAAAAGTCATGAACTAAAAAATATCCTTCCAACAGATTTAATCATTTCTCTACGATGTCTACATCTATCTGGCCCTTAGATATGGGAATGTCAAAGTTAGCTTGTACCTTAAAAGTAGTGGCACTCAAGAGTGGCTTCTAGATGAAGATGCGTCGCTTGTGGGTAGCCGTCGAAGGATATGGGCAAAGTTATCCACCATCGCATTCCTTTGTCACTTGAGGGATTCCTCAAGCAATATTTTGATAGGATTTCTTGCCCCCTCGTCTTTCTTTTCTTTCGCCACAGGAGGCTGTCAGGGTTTGAAAGGATGGTCTTGCAAAGGTTCAACCAGATCGAGCCCTAACTTCGTATACCCTAACCTCATTGGGGACATGAAAAGAAAAAAAGAGAAAGAGAAAACTACTCTGATACCACTGATCCAAAATTAAACAGTAACACAACAAATTACAGATATAACCATAAATACAAAGATGCAACAGAAATAACACTTCATTTCATTAATATCATAATACTCAAATATGCTTACAAATAGGATGGAAATAAACTTGCTTGGACGATGGTAGCTTATGTCTGAGAAGGGATGTGATGGCTACATGCCTCTGAACTGTGTTAAAATAAGGCTCAAGGGCCTATTTATTATTGAACAACAAGAGAAAACCCTAAACCAAAACCTTAACCCCAAGAGATGTAACGCCAAGAGTTTGTGGGTCCCATTGGGGTTTGTTGGGTAGCCAACTTCTCGGGGTCATAATTTGGTCATATTATCTTTTTTTGACACGTACGATACCTTGTTGGAAAGGTCTCTTCAAGTAATATGGGATTTGTAGTAGGCCGTTGCCTATGGCCATGGGTTTGTAGCGGAACTCAAAAAAACGCCGTTTAGGGGGTCAAAACTGCTCCAGAAGTTCAAGACCCAAAAAACTGCTAAAAATAGTAAATGTTGAAATAAACAAGGAAATAAATGAAACCAACTGGAGGTCTAGGTGGAATATGTAGGTGGCCACCAATATCCACCTAAATCAGCTCGAAAGGAAAAGAAAGGGAAAGGAAAGAAATTCCAATCCAAAGGAGATTCTAGTTAGGGTGGCAAGAAGAAGGACCTGTCGAAGATTAAATGTTTTCATTGTCATGAGCTGAGACACTATGCCACGAAGTGTCTACACAAGAAGGTCGACAAGAAGCCCTCAGGAGGAGCGGAAGGTGAAGCTCTTGCTTCACAATTCGAGTTGGATTTCACATGCATGGTGATATCGGTGATGGATTGTGTGTGGTATTTTGATAGTGGAGCCTCATTCCATATGACGAGAAAAAAATAAATTTTCAGTGACTCAGAGGAGAAGGACCTATAGATGCACATAGAGATGAGAGATGATGGAAGGTATAGTGCAACTGGTATCAATATTGTTACTTTTCCGAGGGAGTATGGTTCACCTTGTCCAAGTAGTGTATACATGCGGTTTCATGGAATGGAAGAAGTGTACACGTATACACACAGTTTCACCGAAGGAAAAGCATGTATGGGATGGAAAATCAAGGTATTTGTCAGAGGTATTGAACCTAGGTTTTATAGACATATTTAGGCACATCAACCCCAAACTTATATGTCAATAAACTAGGGCTAATCAACCCCTAAAAGATTTGTTTCATGCCCTAAAGGAACATAGTCATCAGAATACATCATTCCCCAAAAGTTCCACCTGAGAAACCATCCAGAAATGGCCTAAATTAAACCATACTGACTGCTCCACTGGCAAAGTGCACTGCATACTGAGTGGTAGACTGCCAGGGTGCGATGAATACTGATTAGGACTTCTATAGGGTGCAATGGGCAACGATGAACAAATGTCTGAGACAGTTTGCTAGGTGGTTGCTCATGGAATCTTCTAGAAACTTCTTCTGTGCCACTTGCCTCTCTGAATTCACCCAGGGATGAGTAAGAGATCTAATAAATCTCCAAGTGGAAACAATTCTAACATGTGGAATGACACTAATTAAACCCCATGGATGACTCACACCCTTACACACATCTATAAATGGATCCCTCATCTAAGAGATCTAGAGGTTGGAATGTTGTGAATTGCAAGGAGTTGTTGATAGTTTGTAATTGAGGAAGGAGCATTATATTGTTGGAGTGATCTTGCTATTTCATGAGGTGAAGAAGGATTGAAGCTGGGAGGATGATGCTGGATCAGACAACTGGGTTGTAATTATCCCTTCTATTAATAAAGTTCTTCAAGTTTTCTTCCATATGATTGTGCAATTGTGAATGTTATCATTGGTGAATGCTATCATTTGTTCATTATATATCTGATTCTGTAATGTTTATGTTGTAATAGATCACGATGCTTTGATGTTTCTTTGTTGCTGTACTTGTGCAGGTACTCTCCAAGCGTGTTAAGTATGGGGAGGAGTTGCAGGATCTGTCAAAGGGGAGAGAGAGAAAGAAAGGGATTAAGTGGAAGTTCCAGGTTGGTTCAATTATCTTTCTCTTATCTATTACACATAGAAGAAATCGTTGAATTGCTTTAAACTATTGTTTCTAGGGTAGCTGCCAAACCTAGAGGGATAACATTCTATAGGAATACTAGTTTTCCCAGAAACAAATTTGTGACCCCACTGGGGAAGAACAGATGTTTGGTTGTTGTTATTGTTTGTTTTATAAACTATAGATAGGGTCTGGAGTTAGCCAGGTAGCCTTCGAACTGCTCTTGTTCTGCAATTGCATGGTAGATGAATGCTGCTTCAGTCAATCTCTGGTTTAGTTTATGAATTAAACATTTGACTTACAAGCAAATCTATATGCCCTTTTGGTAGCTCAGTGACCTCTCAAGACATTCCTTCATACTTTTCTCTTTACTGTTCATCAAAGCTCAGCTTAACTCATTGAAAACAACAACACATTTGAGCCAAAACCCATTTCAGTTGCGCTCCCTGGACCATCACACTGTCTTCCACTATAACTCAGTATGCATCGTAACTCCCAAGTGTAGTAAGTGTGATGCATCTCTGTTTCTGTGAAGCCCAGGTGCGATGACTGACTGAACTCTTTTTCCATTCTAGAAATTGAGGGTTTTTTGACCTTGTTTTCAATTTTGGTTAATTGTTTTGCTGCACATGAACAATGCCTCCTTACTGAAACCTACTTGCATCACAAAGATCAACCTCAATTACATTAGGAATAGTGAATG
Organism: Pinus taeda; assembly: GCA_000404065.3. NCBI lineage: Eukaryota > Viridiplantae > Streptophyta > Pinopsida > Pinales > Pinaceae > Pinus > Pinus taeda. The sequence continues at coordinate 51,981 of APFE031692271.1, read as the reverse complement.
TTTTTTGTGTGTTTGTTCATCATTTATGATCCTTTGTCAAAAAATTGTTTAAATCGATTTGTCACTTTGATACAAAAGTGTCGTAATTGTCATTTTGTGTCAAAAAGAGAAGTGTCATGAATTCTTCCTTCCCTTGATAAATTGATTGGACTTTTATTCATGTTTTTTGGATTGATTTGTTTATATTCGAAGTGTCGAAAGCATTTTTTATTCAAATTTGAAAACTGTCATTGAGTCTTCCTTTCTCTTTTGAAGAAGTAATTGTCGAAAAATGTCATTTTGAATGAAATATTTCAAATCTTTGTTGCATTTCGTTTCCCTTATTGGCATTTTTCACATTAAGGAGAACGAAAACAAATACATGCATTTTCATTTAGCAGTTGTAGATTTGTGTGCGAAAATATGATTTAGGGAAATGCACTAGTGTTTGCTCTTTTCTCTTTGCATTGTTATTTTCTTTCTCTAGTTGCTAGGATTTTCATTGCTCAAAATAAAGAAATGTTGTTTATAATTGTAGATTTCATTTTAGGAAGTTCAAATCATCATCACGTGGTGAAACATTGAAAGGAAAACTCTAAACAAGATCAAATTTAAAATAATTTTCAATGAACCTAACAACGCTTTGGAACTTAATGCAACATATCTAGAGGTCTAGGCTAGAGACGTGTTCTAGAGTCATTCAAACTAGTGGCTATCGTTTTCATTGAAGGTTGGATGATTCCTCCTCCTTGATAAGGCAAGTGCTAGCACAGACTTTTGCTCCTCGTATCGTCGCATATATATTGGGAGACCACAATAGGATTATATCCTTTATCCATAGGAAGTTGAGTCTTCCACCTTATTGATCGCAATGCACTGAACACAACATTCAGGAAGATTGACTGCCATACATAAGTCCTTGGTAATTTCTCTTTAATTTATCACCAAGGTGTATATTGTAGTTTTGCGATTGGTTTGGTAATCCCTCTATCTAGATTTTCTAGAGTAGTCACTTTCATTCCTTTTTGACTCTTTAATAGAAAAGGTCCATTTGAGCACTTGTCCTTTCAGGCTCATTAAAAATCAAAGGAGACTAGAGTCATCTTTAGCTTTTTATCGACTCTTAAAAACTGAAAAGGAAAAGTTGTGTCAGAGCGTCATTAAAATTAATTGAATTCGGAATAACATCCTTGTTCCTTAGTTGAACTTAGGTTGAGATATATGGAGACAAATCTAGAGTCCACCAATCAAGGAATCCCTTTTGAAGGGAATCCTAGTCCTTTTCCTTGCTTCGAAAATATTGGTGCTTCTTATATGGCTACATTATCCCTTCCGGGACTTACCATTGGCCTGCCATTATGGCTGTTTTCAACCTCTGTGGTTCAAAATGTCATGATTTCTCTGCAATCGAGTACACCTCCAGTCGAACCTAAAATTGACCCTTCACCTTCTTCCTTGTTTGTTTCTCCCTCCCCTTCTTCCTCTTCTCTTGGTGAAAGTAGCAATAATAGTAACCAGGTGGCTGAGAAGAAGAAGAAAGGGAAGGAGAAGAAGAAGAAGCCAATTCAGCAAGGGGGCAACCAAGCAACCATTGCTTTGAATGTAATATCTGATGAAAATCTGCCCATTAAACTTCCCAAACAAAAATTTCCATGCATAATTTGTACGGGAGACCATTTTCATTGAGATTGTCCTTGCTTTCCTTGGATCTTGAAAGAATAGTCTCCCCATTCACACCATCTCGTGTCATCAACTTCTGGAGATCATGTTGGTAACACACCTTCAACTAGTGATAGTAAAGTTCATGGACAGAGGAGAAAAGTTAAGTTTCCATGTAGGTTATGTGAAGGTAACCATTCCCTTCACCTTTGTCCCTTTTTGGATGAAGCCAAAAGAGTGTTGGATAACCATCTTGCTTCACCACAGTGACTTCCATTTGGTTACAAGAAACTCTCCCTAAGTCCTTCACTAGTTGAAAAACCAACTGACTTAAATCAACCGTCGGTCAAAACCACTCTCTTTGAAAGTGAATCTTATGAGTCTATACCCTACCCAAGTCAATAGGTCAAGGTAACAGCTGACCCAATTTCACCTTCAGCTAATCGTACCTTTCTCGAAGAGAGCGAAAATGATACCGTTCAAGTTCATACATCAATGATATCATTTGAACCTTAATTCCATCCACTTGATAGCTAGGAGTAGCCTGGTGAATGTAATGAAGCTTGGGGGGCATGCACCTAGTTGTAAAGATAAGTTTCCCTATAGGTTATGTGATTGGTTTGACACATCATTCACCTTTGTCTATTCTGGACGAAGCCAAAGAGGTGTTTTGTCTATTCTGGATGAAAGATAAGTTTCTCTGGAGGTTATGTGATTGGTCTAACACATCATTCAACTTTGTCTATTCTGGACAAAGCCAAAGAGGTGTTTTGTCTATGTTGGATGAAGCTGTCCTACCTCACTGCAGTGACTTCCATCTGGTTATAAGAGACTCTCCCTTCCATCATGCTGGGGTCATGAAAACCTATTTTCAAGCATAGTTTCTTCTTTTCGAGCTTGTGTAAACATGAAACTGAATCCAAGCATAATTCCCCATGGTTCAAGCTTGTCTAAAAATGAACCCATTTTCAATTTTTAAACCCTTGCGATTGCCATTCTGTCAGCCCTTTGAGCCTTGGTTGTTTTCATCTCATCACCACCATCTCTTCAGCTGACCATACGCTTTCACTTAGTTGTTTTACCATTTTTAAGGAACAGTTGCAATGAGTGGTCTTATTAGCCAACCTCTTCATAGAAATCAACATGTTTTGAGAAGTTCCAACATCACCAGAACTAGTTGCTACCCTGGACACCACTCGTTCCTCAAAATAGTGTCCTCTTTAAACCCTTTTCAGACTCATTAAATATTAAAAGATTGTTGAGCACTTGTCTTTTTCAGCTCGTTAAAGTGATTGGAAAAGTCATCCCTCCTATATTACTTTATCCTTTTTTGGACTTGAGGGATTATTTTACGAAAAAGAACTTATGGAGTTTTCTTTTCGTCCCTTTTCAAACTCTCTAAACATGAAAAGGATTGAGTTATCCTTGTCGTTAAACTCGTTAAAACAATAGTGACAAACTCATCCACCTAGACGAGATCGAGTTTCACTGTCGCTAGACTCGTTAAAACATCAAATAGCAACATGTTTGCCCGAAGGGCAAATTATAGAACAAGCATATGTTATCCTCCTCAAGCTTGACAAAATAAAGAGGTACTGGTCAGCAATGACTAGGGAAAAAGGAAAAAACTTGAAGAATTTATGGTAGGCGCTCTTGAACATGACACTTTCACTTCATCAACATTATTGAGTTGGGTTGGGTTATTCTGTTCACTGGTAATCTCACCATTGGTCTTTCATACCATCCATCTTTTGGAGTTAATGCTACCAATTCATCTCAGTGTCATCGACATGCTCAAGAGAAGTCATTTAGTTGAGAAATAACCATCCAGTTAATGTCTCATCCAATGCAATACCTCCAACCTTCATTCTTTTTCATGAATGCCATTCCTGAACCTTGTGTCATCAGTTCATTTTTCACCTCAAGAAATCATTTGCTTCGTTTCATGTTGTAGATGTGGGATACATCAAGGCCCTCCTATGATGAGTTGCTTCTTGTCGAAATCAACTAATTATCCAAGAAGTTGACTTAGAAACAACCCTTTCAGTGCTTTGAAGCTTGCATTCATCAATGGCAAAGTTTCTCACTTTTGGCGACAGGTTGACATCAATGGCTTTTGACCGAAAGATTTTGTGTGGTGTTCGATATCGGATGATATATTCACACCACGAGAATTGTATTATAGTATCTTGAGGGTCATTATCATTATCAGTGATTCCTCTCGCATCTGTTAATAGCTTACATCATTGGCTAGTAATTAGGCGATGTCTTTCCATGTTCGACTTCAGAACATCTCTTCACATGGATTGACTTGTACATCGAGCGAAGATTGAATGAGTTTGAAGACCTCGGATCTAGTTTCATCCATCTGGGCTGCGATATATTCAGGGACATCAAAACATCAAATGCACAAAGGCTCTACACAGATGGTCATCCTAACCATGGATGATGACTCTATATCTGAAGAATCACTAGTCTGTATCTGCAGACAACTATCTCATCTATGTACATGAAATGAATTTATAAAGCTGAGCATGGGAATGCCTCCCTCAACTAGATCATGAAAATTATATTATGATGTATTGTATTGTAACTTATGCAGGTCACCTTCCAGTTCAAAAATTCGGATCCTCATGATAAAGCATTTCACCCGACATCAATATTTATGACTTCATGCTTTAGGGGGCAACTGTTATAGACATATTTGGGCACATCAACCCAAAACTTATATGTCGATAAAATAGGGTTCATCAACCTCTAAAAGAGTTGTTTCATGCCCTAAAGGAACATAGTCATCAGAATCCATCATTCCCCAAAAGTTCCACCTGAGAAACCATCCAGAAATGGCCTACATTAAACCTTACTGACTGCTCCACTGGCAAAATGTGATGCATACTGAGTGGTACACTGCCAGGGTGTGATGCATACTGATTAGGCCTTCTATAGGGTGTGATGGGCGAGGATGGACAAATTTCCAAGACAGTTTGCTAGGTGGTTGCTCATGGAATCTTGTAGAAACTTCTCCTGTGCCACTTGCCTCTCTGAATTCGCCTAGGGATGAGTAAGAGATCTAAGAAATCTCCAAGTGGAACCAATTGTAACAAGTGGAATGACACTAATCAAACCCCATGGATGACTCACACCCTTGCACACATCTATAAATGGATCCCTCATCTAAGAGATCTAGAGGCTGGAATGTTGTGAATTGTAAGGAGGTGCTGATAGTTTGTAATTGAGGAAGGAGCATTGTATTGTTGGAGTGATCCTGCTATTTCATGATGTGAAGAAGGATTGAAGCTGGGAGGATGATGCTGGATCAGACAACTTGGTTGTAATTCTCCCTTCTATTAATAAAGTTCTTCAAGTTTTCTTCCATGTGACTGTGCAATTGTGAATGTTATCATTTGTGAATGCTATCATTTCATTATATATCTGATTATGTAATATTTATGTTGTAATAGATCACAATGATTTGATGGTCCTTTGTTGCTGTACTTGTGTAGGTACTCTCTAAGCATGTTAAGTACGGGGAGGAGTTGCAGGATCTGTCAAAGGGGAGAGAGAGCAAGCAAGGGATTAAGCGGAAATTCTAGGTTGGTTCCATTATCTTTCTCTTATTTGTTACACATAGAAGAAATCGTTGAATTTCTTTAAATTGTTGTTTCTAGGGTAGCTGCAAAACCTAGAGGGATAGAATTCTATAGGAATACTAGTTTTCCCAGAAACACTAGGTATTTGGTCCAAGGTATTGGTCCGAGGTATTTGGTCCGAGGTTTTTGGTTCGAGGTATTGGTCCGAGGTTTTGGTCCAAGGTATTGGTCCGAAGTATTTGGTCTGAGGTATTGGTCCTAAGTGGTTTTGGTCTAAGGTATTGAGAAAAGCCTAAAACTATATAAGGAGGAGAAGGTTAAAGGGATAAGAGAACAAGTACTTAATATCTTATGAAGTGTTAGATCAAAAGAAAATATGCATGTTATGGGTTCTGATGCTTTGCTTGATCTAGACTAAATATGCACCTGAGCTTTTGATGATGGATGAGATCTAATGATGGATTAGGGTCATAATGACTTATCATGATGTGATCTGATAATGGATGGGCTAGATATTATTACTAACACATGTTTTATCCTTTATATGTGATGATCTGGGTATGTCTGAAGTCGAGAATTGCAACGAACTTCTAAGTAAGTATTTGCAGATCTATACGCTGGTTTGCTTTGGTGAAGGTGCATATACACATTGGTTTGGATCTTCCAAGTAGCGCATGCAAAAGAAAAGCTTGATGTTCAAGGATGTTTGATCTATTAGATCAGTGTTTCTATTTTACTGCTGTCTGCCAATGAAGTCTTCTTAGATCTAAAAGTAAAACTGAATGCATAAATAGTTCGTGTCTCATTGATTAATTGATTGAGAATGAAGGGTGATCCTTGTTGCTATCCATTTAGAACTTTGTAATATGACAATAGATCTTCAGATTGTCATTGATTGGTATAATTTGTGGTTCAGAGGTTTTATGATTTAGTATCTTTAGAACTGTATGCAGGTTTTGCAAAAGGAAGTAGTGTATACATGCAGGTTTGCTTCATTGAAGGAGTGCACAAATTATGATACATGCCTTTTGAGGTTACAGTTAGTTCTGGCTGTTGATGCAGTTTTTTGGGTTCAGATCTGTGTACTATTTATAGTGATCTGTTTGTTCTAGTTGATTGGTTGAATTTGATTAAGTTTGAATGAATGGTTGATTCAGTTGTTTCAGAGGTTCAGTGATTGTTTGATTCAAGGGGTCCAGAGGTTCAGTGATTGTTTGATTAAGTTGTGTCAAAGGTTCAGAGGTTTCAGTGATTGATTATTTCAGTTATATCAAAGAATGATGATTGGGTTTTAGTTATATCAAACATTAATGATTGGATTTTAGTTATATCAAACACTAATGATTGGGTTTTAGTGATTGGTTGATGCAGAAGCATTTTATGGTTGTATTGTAGTGGTAATTGATTTTGAGCTTCAATGTTACTAATGGGTCCAGTGTGAAAATTTGATGAAACATGGCCTACATATAGTGTTGTTATATACCAGGAGTATCTAGTCTAAAAATTCATGAAATGTGGTCCCTAGAGGACACTTAGGGTTGGAGCTTTCAGTGAGGAAGTCGAAGCTTCCTACCCGGAATGGCTGGTGATTTGATCAGGGGGTTGGAGATCCCTTCTTGTAGTAGCCGGAGAACGAGTGAAGGTTGTAGCCTTCTGTAGGTCAGAGCCTATGCACTAGTAAACATATTGGCTAGTATAAGAACTAGGGGGTTGTAGCTCGCTTCCAGTAGAAGCTGGAGAATGAGAGAAGGTTGTAGCCTTTTGTAGGTAGGTGCTGACATACTAGTATGAGTCTGCACTAGTAAATTATTGTAAATAGATTTTCTTATTATTAAAATAAGACAGAAACAACAACGACAGGTGGTTTTCACCCACATTGGGTTTCCACCTTTAATCTTGATGTTCATGTGTGTTGCTTATGTGTGATGGTTTATTCTGTTATTACTGCACATGGTTACTATTTAATGTTTAATAAAGTATCGATGCACTGATTAAAGATCAACATATGATAAATTAACTGAATCATAAGTTCATTGGATATACGTTGGTTTCCTTGAGAACAATTGCGTGCACACGCGAGTTCCCTTCACTGAAGTAGCGTATATAAATCTGGTTATGGAAATGAAAATGTTATTGATTTCTAAATATTGATCCCCCCCCCCCTCCCAGTATTATTTCCAACAATTGGTATCAAAGCAAGTCCTTTGGCAGAAACTTGATCGCTTGAAGGAGATTTGTAGTAACAACGGGAAAGAAGCTAAAGAAGAAAGCACCTCAAAAGAAGAAGACATCTCAAAGGAACTGTGATAGTGGGAGAGATGATTAACCTTTATGTGGAAGCAACTCTTTAGATTCAGAATCACCTCAGAATGAAGATGAACAAGCAAAATAACTATTACGTATGGATTTGTTGTCCTCTAGTGATATATTTCTCTGTTCATTTGAAGATAATGAAAGTGATAGCGAAACAACTGAATTTTCTCTTATGGGTGAAAGAGAAAGAAATCAAATAAAGGAAAAATTTAAAAATCTCACAGACACAATTAGAGATAAAAAAGATCTGATTGATAAAAGGGAATGTTCCTACAAAGAAGAAGTTACCATATTAAAATATCAATTGGAGGAAGGAAACAAAGTAAGGAAGCAGTACAAGGAAAAGGAAGATCAATGTCAAAGGTTGCAGGATGAAGTGACATCATTGAGAAATGAAGAGAATGAAAAGGACACAACAACCAAGGAACTTATAGAAAGAACCATCTACTATGAAGGTCTTGAAGATGTGGTCGTTTCTCTAAACGAAGATCTCAAAAATTCAAATAAGCAGAATGATGAACTGATCCAAGAATTTGAAGAACAAGAAACTGAAGTTCTTGAATTAAGGCAACAAGTGGAAGAAGGAAGAAAATCTAAAGAAATCAGGAAGAAGTAGTATCTTGAAAAGGAAGAGAAATATCAGGTTGAGGTAAATATCCTAAAAGGAAATTAGAAGAAAAGGATAAACTTTTATGATTTCAAGATAGTACTAAGGTTTTGGATGATATTCTTAGTAGCCAAAGGTCTCCTGCCATCAAATATGGTCTTGGTTTTCTTAAAACTGTGAAAGGTGAATCTAGCTGACAAACTGAAGCAAGGAACTCTAGTGAAAAATCTAAAACACTCAACAAGGAGATAATAGTTTAAGATTCTATGGTCATTTTTTTGGAAAAATATGATCTGTATTATCCACAGTACTATGTTCATTATGTCGACGTTTCAACATAATGAACATAGTACTGTGGATAATCTGGATCATATTTTTCCAAGGAGATAAGAGGTCAACCCCATCAACAACCAAGGAAAGAAAGTCTTTAAAGAAAATCATTTACTCCTAACTATGGAAGTGATATTTGATTCTTTCCTCTGATGAATAATGTTGAATGTTTTATATGTCATAATTTTTGACATGTTGCAGCAAGATGCAGAAGTAGAATGGTTCAAGCTAATAACTCTCACACAGAAAGATCATCAGCTTCTAGGTACTTCAAGGGATATTATTTTTCTTGCAATATGTTTGGTCAAAAAGCCATTGATTTCTATAGAAGGAATATGAAACATATAAGATGTTATGCTTGTAACAAGTTTGGGCATATATTAAAAGAATGTAGGAGAAAATCTCGGCCAACATACCAAAAGGAAGAAAGATCATCACACTCCAAGGTATGGAAGAAGAAGGAATTACAATTAGAAAGATGTGGCATAGCTCAGTATACAGACATAACAGACTTAGAAGGAGCTGAAAGTATGAAATTTTAGTGTCCTAATTTTCATACATAGTTACCATGAAGACAAGTTGCGTAAATACATGATCTAGAAGCTGCACAATCACGTATATGTTGGTTTAATGAAGAAGCAGTGGGACAGACTCAAAAAAATGATCTGATATGATTTAGACAATTGTCAATTATCTTTTTTGTATTGATGATAGATGACTACAGTCCGTGGATGTTATTTAGAAGTGCTTTTGATCCTCATAAGTTGTTGATAACTTGATGTATATCTGATTGATGATGACGCATTGATATTTCTTACTGATAGATGCAATGATCAGATTTGACAATGAACATGTGGCACAGGTTCAGGGGGAGAATATGCTATGCTTCTAATATTGCATTGTTGGCATTATGTTTTGAAGTCTTTGGTATCTAATGATTCTTATCAATGATGATGATGCTTATGTGGCTAAAGTGTTTAAATGATACGTCATGTTATGTTGTGGTTATGATTTGCCTATGATGATGATACTTGTACTTCTTGGGGTTACATAGTTGTTATTTAGATAAGATTTATGGGTGATTATGGATGACTTTTAATGATGCATACAGTACATATATGTTGCTTACATGGTGATCTTCATAAGGACAAGGAGAAGTACAAAGCTTGAGTACATAACTTCATTATTTGATGACGAGTCACTCATTACTTTTATGTTATTGTCATCATGCCTTCAAATATGCATAAAGTTCATGGTACAGTTATGATGCAGGATTCCTATAGTTCTTGGCTCTCACATGGTTGAGGATTGTTACTGTTGATAGTATCAAGAAACCTTGACAAATGACTATGAGCTCATAGCTACATATTTCTATCTCTTTGATGGATACACATTATGCTGGATACATGGATGATTACTTAAGTCGCATATTGATAAATATTGTTGGTTGGCCAAGAGAATGGTGTTATTATAGGTCTCATGAAAACATAGCTATTTGAAGACATAAATACTCGGAGACATGGCTTACTTAGTCATATAATGATGATGCCTTCTTACTTTATTATGATAGGTTTGATACTCACATATGTTGATTATCATGGTTAATGCTTATCAGATGTGGAATGTTCCCTAGTGATGATACATGGTTAATATATTGAGGGTTCTTGTGGAAATATCATGTAGTTCTTGATGATGATGTTATGATCATAGATGATGACTATGATGTTTTCACATACATATGATATGATGTGAATGATTTTGTGTTATTGCTTGGAAATATGACATATGCTTAGTTGATTCATGGAAGGTTATGATAAGGCTCTTTCTACTAAGGAAACGAAGCAAGTTGATCTTGATGAGATCAAGAGGATGAGTTGATATCTATATGTGGCATACTTTGTCACAGGTTGATGATATTTACTTTTTCATATCTTCAGAACTAATGATGGACATATACAGGTTGTGGGTCTGGATGTTGCTGACAGATTCTTATGGTGCAGATCATATATGGTGTATGATAGTTACTGATGACTATCATGGTCTTGTTTAGATATTTGGTCTTTGTTATAAATGTCATGTATATCACTCGATGAAAAGGTCATATAAAAGCCCACGATTTAATAATATGTCTCTGTCTTTCATAGTCTTTTAATGAGTCCTTTTGGTCATATGATGTAATTTATATACCCACTATGCATGGGAAGGATGATGTAATAATTGCTCTATTTCAGTCATGTATAAACATTTGGTATATCCCCACTTGGTTGGGAGATAAATGTATGTATGAGTCATTGGTGATAGGAAGGTCATACTCACATAGTTGAGTTATAGAGTCATTTTATTCTTTTAGAAAATATATTTGTAGACTTTGCATGTGCTCAGGGGGAACATGGATGGTATAGTGCATCTCAGCATGTACAAAGGGGGATTTTAATCAGAGAATTCAGCATGTGCCTAGGGGGAGCATGATCAATGTTCATATTTAGCTGTTCAGATATGAAAGTCTTCATTTTGGTCAACCCTTTAACCTTGATGTCAAAGGGGGAGAATATTTTGGTGTTGCTTGTTATCTCTAAATATTTCTACAGCTTGCAGTAATCAACACCAACATGGTTTCCATCAAGTCCAAAGGGGGAGATTGTTGGCATTATGATACATGTGTTTTACTTGATGGAAACCCACTTGTAAAAGAAAAACTCACTTGTATATGGTAACTAGATGAATCTACAAGAGAGATATCAAATGTGACAAAATGCATGAAAGTTTTGTTTACAAATGTGACAAAATGCAGGGCAGTTCAAAGGAATCATTTTAGAAGTAATATGGAAAATCACATTATAACAAGTCTATTCAAAGGGAACAAAGTAATGGTACAAATGAATATGATGAAGGAACAAAGGACTACATGTCAGAATCAAGAAATTGAAGAAAGAGAATGGTTTAAGAAGTATACGCTGGTTCACCTTGTCCAAGTAGCGTATACACGTGGGCTCATGGAACTGAAGAAGTGTATACATATGCATGCACTTTCACAGAAGGAAAAGTGCAGATGGGATGGAAAATCAAGGTATTTGGTCCGAGGTATTGACCCCAGGTATTTGGTCCAAGGTATTGGTCCTAAGTGGTTTTGGTCAAAGGTATTGGTCTGAGGTATTTGGTCCAAGGTATTGGTCTGAGGTATTTGGTTCAAGGTATTGGTCTGAGGTTTTGGTCCAAGGTATTGGTCCAAGGTATTTGGTCCAAGGTAGTGGTCCGAGGTATTGGTCCTAAGTGGTTTTGGTCCAAGCTATTGAGAAAGGCCTAAAACTATATAAGGAGGAGAAGATTAAAGGGATAAGAGAACAAGTAATGAATATCTTATGAAGTGCTAGATCAAAAGAAAATATGCATATTATGGGTTTCTTATGCTTTCCTTGATCTAGACTATATATGCACCTGAACGTTTGATGATGGATGAGATCTAATGATGGATCAAGATCATAATGACTTATCATTATGTGATCTGATAATGGATGGGCTAGATCTGATTGCTAACACATGTTTTATCCTTTATATGTGATGATCTGGGTATGTCTGAAGTCAAGAATTGCAACAAAATTATAAGTAAGTATTTGCAAATCTATATTCTGGTTCGCTTTGGTGAAGGTGCGTATACACGTTGGTTCAGATCTTCCAAGTAGCGTATGTAAAAGAAAAGATTGATGTTCAAGGATGACTGATCTATCAGATCAATGTTTCTGTTTTATTGCTGTCTATCAATGAAGTATTCTTAGATCTGAAAGTAAAACTGAATGCATAAAGAGTTTGTGTCTAATTGATTAATAGATTGAGAAAAAAGGGTTATCCTTGTTGCTATCCATTTAGAACTTTGTAATATGACAATAGATCTTCAGAATGTCACTGATTGGTACATTTTGTGGTTCATAGGTTTTATGATTCAATGTCTTTAGAACTGTATGCAGGTTGGGCAAAAGGAAGTAGTGTATAGACGCAGGTTTGCTTCATTGAAGGAGCATACACATTCTGATACATGCCTTTTGAGGTTACAGTTAGTTTTGGTTGTTGATGCAGTGTGTTGGGTTCGTATCTGTGTACTAGTTACAGTGATCTGTCTGTTCTAGTTGATTGGTTGAATTTGATTAAGTTTGAATGAATGGTTGATTCAGTTGTGTCAGAGGTTCAGTGATTATTTGATTCAAGAGGTCCAGATATTCAGTGATTGTTTGATTCAGTTGTGTCAAAGGGTCAAAGGTTTCAGTGATTGATTGTTTCAGTTATATCAAAGATTGATGATTGGGTTTCAGTTATATCAAAGATTGATGATTGGGTTTTAGTGATTGGTTGATGCAGATGTATTTGATGGTTTTATTGCAGTGGTAATTGATTTTGAGCTTCAATGTTACTAATGGGTCCAGTGCGAAAATTTGATGAAACATGGCTTACATATAGTGTTGTTATGTACCAGGAGTATCCAGTCTGAAAATTCATGAAACGTGGCCCTTGGAGGATACTGAGGGTTGGAGATGTCAGTGAGGAAGTCAAAGCTTCCTACCAGTAGTGGTTGGTGATTTTATCAGGGGGTTGGAGCTCCCTTCGAGTAGTAGCTGGAGAATGAGTGAAGGTTGTAGCCTTCTATAGGTTGGAGCCTATGTACTAGTAAACACATCGGCTAGTACAAGAACTAGGGGGTTGTAGCTCCCTTCTAGTAGAAGCTGGAGAACATGAGAAGGTTGTAGCCTTCTGCAGGTGGGTGCCCGTGTGTTGGTATGAGTTTGCACTAGTACAAGATTGTAATACATATTTTCTTATTATTAAAGGAAGACAAAAACAACAGTAGCAGGTGGTTTTCACCCACATTGGGTTTCCACCTTAAATCTTGGTGTTCATGCGTGTTTCTTATGTGTGATGAATTATTCTATTATTATTGCACATGGATACTGTTTAATGTTTAATAAAGTATTGATGCACTGATTAAAGATCAACATATGATGACTTAATTGAATCATAAGTTCATTGGATATACTCTGGTTTCCTTAAGAACAATTGCGTGCACACACGAGTTACATTCACTGAAGTAGCGTATATAAATCTAATTATGGAAATGAAAAGTTATTTATTTGTAAATACTGGTTCATCCCCCCCTCTCAGTATTATTTCCAATGCTCCTCTCACATTAAAAGATGTCATGTATGTTCTGGGTCTGAAGAAGAATTTAGTTTTAGTTGCTATGTTGGAGGACCATGGATATGATGTGATATTTAACAAAGGAAAGGATTTCCTTCGTCACATATCCATTGGACAGGTGATGTGGATTAGGGTTTAGGTGAAGAACCTCTACAAATTCGATGTAGAATATTGTGTTTCTTGGAGCACAAAGTCATATAAGGCATAGAGCCGAGACATCAGTGAATTATGGCATAGAATATTGGGCCATTTTCACCATGGATAATTGAGGATCATGCAACATATTTCTACAAGACTTTCTAAGGGTACACTAGAGAAGAGAGGTACATGCAAAGGGTGTACATTGGGGATGTACAACAAAGCCACATTTCATAATATGGACAGTCGAGCTCAAGCAATCCTTGAAAGAGTTCACTCAGATGTGTGTGGACCATTCACGATAGCCTCCATGACCAAGCACATGCATTATGTAATATTTGTAGATGATTTGTCATGTAAGTGTTGGATTTTCTTCATGCAGAAGAAAGATAATACATTCTCTAAATTTTGTGAATTTAAAGCACTCATCTGAGAAAGACACTAGGCAGGAAAGTGAAGGCTCTTAGGTGCGATAATGATGGATAATATGTGTCAAATGAATTCAAGAGCTTATGTGCATTAGAAGGAATTTGATGGGAGTTAATAGCACCCCATGAACCACAATAGAATGGGGTGGATGAAAGGAAGAAAAAAAGTATTGTATGAGTTGCACGAGTAATTTTACATGATTAGGGACTACCGTTTCACTTGTGGGTTGAAGCATGCAACACAACTGTATATGTGTAGAAAAAAAGTCCTAATCAGATTCTTGGGATGAGTACACCAGAAGAAGATTTTTCAGGGAAGAAACTAGATGTGTCACACTTCAGGATATTTGGTTCATCAGTTTACTGTCATGTTACCAAGGATGAAAGGAAAAATCTAGAGTCAACAATTGAGTTGGGCATATTTTTGGGGTACACTGATACACCTGACAACTATCAGGGGTACCTGCCATCTCACAAGATAACAATTGTTCATAGAGACGTGAAGTTCGATGAAGAGAAGGCCATGAGATGTTCCCTTGAGAGGGAGCTTAAATTACATGCAAATGAGGAGCTTTTCACTCTAGAGGAAGAAAGTCAGGATGATGTGAGAATCCACATGTAAAGGAGCAAAGAGTGGAAGCACCCACTCATGCAGAGACATCTAGAAATTGAAGGAAGTGCACCAGAGAAGCTGGCAGATTGATGCATGATGCTAGAGGGAATGTGAGAGCACCCACATCACAGCGCAGGCAAAGGAGGTCACTAGATCAATACACTTGTTATATGGATATGAAGAGTGATAATGTAGAGACTGAGCCATCCTCATTTGAGGAAGAAGTGTAGCAACCAATAGGGGTTGATGCCATGGTAGAGGAGTATGACTCCATTATCAGAAACAATTCTTGGGAAGTTGTGCCAAGGCAAGAGAAAATGTTAGTGGTAGGTTCTAGGTGGATCTACAAGGTGAAGCAAGTAATAGATGGGAGTGTCGAGAAACAAAAGGCCATATTTGTGGCTAGAGGGTTCCCTCACATGTAGGGAATTGATTACAAGGAGACCTTTTATCCAGTAAAAAGGTACTCTTCAATAAGATCTATTCTAGAACTTTCAACGCAGATGGAATGGAAGATACATCAGATGGATATGAAGACAACATTCCTCAATGGAGTGATTAAGGAAGAGGCACACATTGAGAAGCCAGAAGGATTTGAATGCTTCAACAGAGAGTTGCATGTGTGTAGATGATGGGCCTCTAAATTAGGCATAAATTAAGGCCCATGCCTCTAAATTAAACATAAGTTAAGGCCCATCTTACCATATTTCATCACATTAAACCTCTCTTTTTGCATTAGATAACATATTTTTAAATTTCATATATTCATTAGGAAGGTTTATGAATAATTTCATATCTGTGCCTAATATTATTTATTTTTGTGGAATATTATGAGAATATTGGGCATATTATGAAGATTTGGAGGAGGAGATAATTTAGGGGATTGCTCCCTACTACAGGATGATCAATATTAAATAATAAATCAACAAGATATTATGGAATTATGACATAGTTTATGTAACTCTAATGATTGAGAAAACCTAGGAATGTGTTCCCTGCCATTTAATGTAGATTCCTAGTACTGGGAACTAGATCCACTAAGCAAGGGATTTTTGTGGGGAAAGATTCGTTCTTTCATGGAGAATTATTCCTAATCATTTTTTATAAGTAGCATGTCATATTTTTCTCTAGGGGGATATTTTGATTTTTCTTATTGTGGAGAGAACTCATATTTTTGCAGCTCCATTGTCATTTCTTGTAGGGATGTAATTGTATTGATGAAAATAATGAAGATTAGTGTCATGTTCAACTTCAAAATATTGTTCTCCTCCATAGGAATCTGAGTTTCCTTGGGCTTGGCCATCCCAAGAGCCTCAGGGCCCTTTTGTATCATTTTTTTTATTCTTTTCACTTCTTATTCACATGCATCTCTTGTTCTTGTCTCTTTCTATTTCTGCATTTAGTATTAATGATTTCTTATTGTAGGATTGGGTTAAATGGTTGATGTAAGTTCTTTTGAAGGATCAAAAGTATCATTTCACCCTTGGAAAATCTTTGGAAGGTCATTGTAATCATTGAGATACTTGGATTAGTTTTCGTATTTCCAAATCTAGATTTCTGGAACTCCTTTGTAGAAAAGAACAGTAAATTTATGCTATTTTTTAGAGCATGCTAACGAGCTTCAATCAAGTTGATTCACTTACATTAGATAAAAAATAATTATATTTAATAATTTATTTTACCCCATTGCATTTGCATTTGATTAGGTTAGGCATTTGATAGATTTACTAGCTCACTAGTTCTCAAATTTTTGGATTTTAGACTAGTAATTTTCCGTTATATAGATGAATTTGTGGATATATGAAGACAATAATGTGTGTTGTTGCAGGAACTTCCACATTCCAGGGAGACCTCATATCGTTCGCCTCATTCGAGCCTCATCCACCCATGTCACCAAAATCCACTAAAATCTCATTCCGAATTCTTGTTTTATAAGCAAAATTTTCCATTTCCATTGAGAAAATCTACCCATCTTGAAGCCCTTGTTTGAGTTCTAGGTAGTATCCACCACCTCCATGCCTTATTCTTCCATTATCCACCTTTCCCAAACTCGATTCCACCTTCTATACCACTTCCTAAGCTTTTGGTCTATTCTTGAAATAGGGGATCCTGTAGGAACTAGTACATCCTGTAGACATCCTGTAGTGGCCCATTTTGAACTCAAGTTGAGAAAAAGCATCATTGAAGCTGGGGTTAGGCCTCTACTTGACCTCCAAGTTATCAAAACCATTGTACCCCTCTTCCTCCACACCTGTCTCCCTTGCCAAAGAACAAGGAAATATTAGCATTTGCATTTATAAAATGAAAAGATAAAGAAAAATAGTTCTTTTTATTTCTTAATTCGCACATGCATGCAACAATTAATACTCCCTATATTAGATTCCATGCTTAGTTAGTTTAAATCATCACATGTGATAAATAGGGTTAAGTTAGGTTTCTTTTACATTTAGTTCATGATCTTTATGCAATTAGAATGTGTTTCTTTCCTTGTACTTTATTTCTTGCTATAGGTTAGGGTTTCATTTCAAGCAGTTCGTTTTATGCAATTAGTTTAGGATTCAATTTCAGTACATTCACTCCATTACATCATGACAACAAAGGAAGGAAACATTGTATGCTGCACATATAGTGTCAATACCTCTTAAGTTTATACGAACCCCAGGTTGATAATTAAAGTCGGTAGCCTTGGGCGCTGCAACATTCTTGTTGCAATACTGAGGCTCATCACTTTTTGGCGCCGTTGTTGGGGAGGTGTCAAAGTATGCATTGTTTTCTTCCCTAATTGATTCATTTCCTTTTACTTTGTGCAAAAACAAATAAATAATTGCATTAGGCATATTTCATTTCAAAAATAGAAAAGTGCATTGCATTAGTGTTTTCATTCAATCATAAAAACAAAAAAATTCTCCAACACCAACCCACCCCCCCCATTTGATCACATGGTGCAGTAAGAGCCATATCATCATCCACTTTTGCAGGTAGAAGAAGAAGAGATGGAAAATAATGTAGAAGAAATGGATGGAGAAGATAACAATGAGGAAGATCTTCTTGGATTCCCCATTCAAGATA
This sequence comes from Pinus taeda, assembly GCA_000404065.3. Taxonomy (NCBI): domain Eukaryota; kingdom Viridiplantae; phylum Streptophyta; class Pinopsida; order Pinales; family Pinaceae; genus Pinus; species Pinus taeda. The sequence continues at coordinate 34,071 of APFE031692271.1, read as the reverse complement.
TTGATGGAATATTTTAAGAACCACCCTAAATTTATATGTATAATAAATGGGCGAATCCCCATGATACATAGGCAAAATGGGAGGCAATTTTAATCAATAATATAACATGTATATATATATTTTTTGGTGAATCTCTCACAAGATTATATTATCTTGTAAATTCATGGTGAATCTTTCACTGAATTGTAAAATCTTGTAAGATCTTGGCAAACCTTTCACTGGATAATAAAGCATTGTGAAGTCTTGGCGAATGTTTTGTTAAAGTATGAAACCATATATGATAATAGGAAAACATATTCATTAAACTGTAATATACTAACATACATGTTTGGAAAAAAGAAACATAATTTTCTCTTCCTACAAACAATGTTCCAAGTTTTAGTGGCGATGTTTGTCAATGTTCTTACTCTACACTCTTTCATATCCTTCTATTAGTTTTGATAATATTCCACAACAAATTTCTTGTAGGTGTTGATCTTACTACCAGTTCTATCAAGGTAGGAGAGATTAATCTTTTCTCTACCATTTTTGTCAAGCTATCAAATTTCTTTCTTATTCCATAGACTCCAACTGCGAGATTAAAAAAAACACATCAAGCTTGTTTACCCCAACACACCAACAAGTAGCAAGCCCCAACTATATAATATAAGAAAGTAGTAGGTATCCCAAAGGCCTGAAGGGGATCTAATCGAAAGTAGTGACCTTTGTTAGAAGCTTTCCAATAAATATATAAATATATAAATATATAAATGTAGATTTATTATTATTTTAATTGGAAATCTTCAATTAAATAATAAAATTTAATTATGTCTCTCCCAATCTAAATTGCTTATTAGCATTAACAACGTTATAACATGTGGATTAATTTCCTTTTTGGTGCACAATCTCTTCCTCTTAGGATAATATGGTGCAGTGGACCAACCCCTACAAATCATTACGACAAACTAAGAATAACAGAGAAGATGAAAGGTTGTATAAACCAACATATTTTTCAAACAACTAATCCAACATCAGTACCTTAAATTTTTCATGAAGATATCATATTGAGAACGTTTGAAAAATGGTGGGAAATCTAGGTAGTGACTATCTCTCTTCTACGAGGGTGATGCAAAAAGAGTGATAAGATTTCACTGTTTTGAATTTTTTGTTGTTGTTAAATCAGAAAAACCAATATTAATGGAGATATTGGTATTTTCAACTAAATTTTATGAAGTGACTAAATACAGCTTTAACCATTCATCTTAAGATGTTTTTTACAATATAATTTCCTAAGTCTATTTAACATTTTCATTATCATAAAAGCCAACCTATATCCATCTTAACTCCACATCTACAATCTTAGAGGGATGAAATCTATTTATCCCTCTCAGCACTTGGTAGACCCGAAATTAAGATGGATCTAAGCTAATATAATTTCCTCTTTAAATAGTCTATGCTCACATGAATACCATGGTATTACCATGGGTCAATACCATGGGTTATCATAAACTTGGAGCTTAAAAACTTCTATTAGTAATTTATAAAAAATAATAAAATTACTAATTGATTTTTTATTTTAACCAAGTTAAAATGTTTAATTGACATTAAATTACAAGATCCATTTTTACTCTTGATCTACCAAGTCCCGAGAGGGATCATATATTTTTTCACTCTATGCTAGTTTGCATATCATGGTATTTGATCCCTTTCGGGCTTAGTAGATCCAGAGGAGAGGGATCATATATTTTTTCACTCTATGCTAGTTTGCATATCATGGTATTTGATCCCTCTCAGGCTTAGTAGATCCAGAGTAAAGATGGATCTATGCTGGTTTAATTCCCCCCTTTAAATAGACTACATTCCACGTGAATACCATGGGCCAATATCATGTGCCATATTTATTTTTATTAATACTAATATTAGGGTTAATAATGCTTTTTTTCATGGTATTAATAATAATTTGGCCCATGGTATTTGGCCCATAGTATTTGGTCCATATGCTTCACCTAAATATAACACATTTTTTGAGTGTCCGTAAATATAAGGTGACTTATGGAGTAAATATAAAAATATTGTTTTATTTATTTACCATACCTCTCGTTTATTTACATTTTATTAATTTACCATACCTCTTTTATAAATATGGTATTTGGCCCATCGGATTCACTTAAATAAAACATCTCTTTTGAGCCTTCTTAAATAGAAAGAGGGTTATGGACTTAATATAAAAAGAGGTTTTATTTATTGACCATACCTCTAGTTTATTTATATTTTTATTTATTTACCATACCTTTGGAGTAAGTATAAAAAGATGTTTTATTTATTTACCATATCTCCACTTTATTTATATTTTTATTTATTGGGACCAAATACAACCTCTCAAACCACCTCCCAAACTAGAAAATGGGCGATTGCAAACGAATTTAACATTGCAAAGCAGAATATAGGGTGATTGTAATGGAATATAACCTTCCAGTTTCTCCCAAACCAGGAGGATTGGGTCAAATGAGTCTTTTCATAGTTTATCCGCCCCTTTTCTTGGGCTAAAATGAAAAAAATAATTATTTTTAAAATAAAAGTTGGGCTAAATATATGAAATGGGTGTCTTACAAAAATTTCGCCACTCTAAAATGAAAAACCCTTTAAATTTCGCCCTTGGGCTAAAATTCACCCCTAATATTTACCATGGTTAGTGTGCACATGAAGAACATCCCTCCATCTTTTCTTTCAAAATTTCATGGTCTAAGGTTAGAGGATCTAGAAACCTTTCTCTTTGAATTTGAAATTGTTTGTAGATATTATGGTTACTTACTAAAAACTCAAAAATTGAGATTGTTTCCGGCAACATTTAAGGATAGAGCTCTTAAATGGTTCATGAGTTTAGGGACTGATTCAATAAGATCATGGAATGATATGCAAAATATATTTCTAGAAAAATATAAATATCACAATCTTAAAGAAGAAATATTTAGAATGAATCAAAGAGAATATGAGAGTCTAGAGGATCTAATAGAGAGTTTCATGTATAAAATTAAGAGGGAAAAACTACATCATTTAGGATCTAACACACTAAAAACACCCTTACTTAGAACAATTAGGGATGAGTGGATTGATCTCCTTGATCTCATGAGTAGAGGCGATGTATACCAACTATAATTTGAAGAAATTTGTGAAACATGCAAACACATATCAAGAGGAGGGGAAAGATAAGTAAATCAACATCAAGATCAGCAAGTCAAGCGAAGCTTGGAAATTTGCTTGATAAATTTAAAATAGAAATTCTTAGCAATCTAAGTGAACAAGTAGAAATGTAAAGAATTCAAAATGAGAAAAAAGAAGATGTTGATATTTGTGTTATCCATGCAGAACCACATGATGTTAAATATTTCTCCTCATTACCAAGGTTGAAAGAAGTTTACCAAGAGGACAATGGAGCAAATCAATTGCCAATGCAGCTATGTTATTTAGCTCCAAGAGGACCATGACAACCTATTCAACCTAGTATGATGCAAGAACCTAATTCACAATTTCAAGCTTATGCATATCCATCTCAAAGTAATTGGAACCCACCCTTTCCTTGGAAACATTGGCCATCTCAACCCCAAAACCAATCTTGGCAACAAGGTTGGCTAGGAACTTATGGGAGCCATCCACAATATCCTCAATATTTTCCTCAATATGATCCATACCCAACTCCATGTAATCCCTACCATCCAGCTCCACCACAACCTCGACTCCAAACACATCCATCTCAAATATCCACTCCCGCTCAACTACCTATACCACCATTTCCAAACCCACACATTGAAGTAGCTCAACCTACTTACAATGTTGAGGTACAACACTTCCCAACATCTCCTCTTGAGCTAAATGGTATTCACAATAGCTCCAGAAGGGTATTGCAAAAAAGATATTCTCTTGATATCATTGGAGGACCACATCTAGAAGAAGAAGATTCAAATGAGAATACCAAAGGATCATGGGTTGCATTTGATGAAGAGAAGACAACAAAATCAGAGATCGAGAAAGCTTCCTCATGGTTACCATCAAATCCTCCATGTATTCAAGAGAACAATGAGCAAAAATGGGAATATTTGAATTTCATGGAAGAAGAAGACATCCAAGATGATCCAAATCAACAAGAAAACCAAGGGCATCAAAGCTATATTGAGGTTTGGTTCCAGAGAATCAACAAGATGGAGCATCACTATCTTCTTCAACTATGCTTGATCCTTTCAAAGTCAAATCATTTGGTCTCTGAAATCTAGGTACATGTCAAATCATATATTGCAAGTCTACACATCAGTTTGTTTTTCATCTTGATGTGCACATGGCTCCATTGGAAGTATTCTTATGCTTGAAAATTATTTTGTTTTTCAAGTAGAGTAGGGTAGAAAAAAAAATCTCAGGTGAAAACCTCCTTTGAGGTACCTAATATTGGCTCATTGATTGAAAACCTCCATGATGCGGTCAATGGGTTGGAAAAAAGAGAAAAATAGAGAAAAACAGAGAAAAAGAAAAGATCCTAGGTGAAAACCTCCTTTGAGGCACCTAGGCAGACCTACTAGTTGAAAATCTCATTGAGGTGGCTAGTAGGCCTAGAAAAAAAAAGAAAAGAAAAAAATAATAAATCTTTGCTCCATGTATCTCTCTAATGAATGTAGAAGCTCTCCAACATCTGCAAGCAAGAAAAAAAGTTGACACTATAGAAAGAAAAAATAGGTCAAACCTAGTCAAAAGAAGTTAAATTTTGACTTTCTCCTCCTTTTTCTTAGATGCTCCATCAAGACCAATGCCATGCCAATCCATCACCCTCATATATTTCCACCATCCACTCATCATTCCCAACCTTCTACCACTCATTTTCCTTGTTGTCCCAAAATACTATAGGAAGGCTCTGTTTTACTACAGGAAACAAAAATACATAGAGAAGAAAAATATTTTTTCCATATCTTGCAAACCATGCATCCATTTTCCAAGACGTTTCAGGGGGACATGCATATGGATTTTGGTAACATGCTTAAGAAATTTCAACAAATTCTAGTGCACAACGTTTGAGAAATTAGACTCCATCACCTACATCCATTTTTAATTTTTCTCGATATCCATGCATCCATTTAAAAATATGTTTCATGGGGAGATGCATAAGGATGATGGTAACATGCCCAAGAAATGTAAGCAAATTCTAGTGCACCGTTTCCAAGAAATTGGCCTCCATCACCTTCAACCATTTTTAGTTTTTCTTGAGATTCATGCATCCATTGGTCAAATTTTTTTTATGGGGAGGTGGATAATGATGATGGAAACATGCTCAGAAAATTTCAGGTCAATCCATTATACCGTTTGGGAGATATGGAAAAAACAAGTTTGCTACAAGAGGCTATCCTGAATTACTACAAGATCTCCATAGGAAGGCCGAGAAGAAGCTACAAGAGGCAATATGATGGAGAAATGGGTCAAAAGGTCAGGTATTCTTTAGGTAGGGTTGATATAGGTCCTCCAACCCTTGCACATTAACAAGAAGACAATCCATCAACAAAATGATATCAACAAAAAAGAAAAAGGTAGTCAAGAAGATGTACCCGAGTCATTAGCAGTACAACAACATCAACTCAACAACAACATGATTTTATCTCCAATAACCATCAAGTAGGTACAGGTATGCAATATTCTTGAGCTCTTCTCTTGAGTATATTATAGTTATAAATTTGTTGTCAATGCATGAGAGATAAGGTTTTATAAGCGAAGGATGGGTTAGTAGTCTCAACCACCTTCAGCTAGTTAATTGCAACTCACTCCTTCACTCATGCAATGTTGAAAAGTCAAGATTATGAAGGGTGATGATTTCAAGCAATGGGGACAACATTTAAAATAAGAAATTTTTGCAAAGGCCAAGTTACCACATCACTCCAAGCCCTCCATCCACTTCATATCCATTATCTATCCATCATTCATCCATCCCATTTCATAATTTCAAGAACAAACCCTACACTTTGTCTCACCCTGAAATTTCTTGAAAAAAAATAGATAATCCTCTCCATTTTCACAAGCCTACACTACTCCCTCTGAGCCCTAGCATCATCATCCAAGCCCTCTTCATCATTTCTCATCACTCCCATACAATTAGAAGACCCTGAAAGAGGAGGAATGATTGCTACAGGAAGGAAAATTGTTGCTACAAGAAGGAAGAAATGAACAAATTATACTAAACCCTAAAATGGCAGGGCCTAAGAGAGACCTAATCAAAACAAAGAACTCCAAGGCCATTAGGAAACCATCTAGGCCAAAAGAGAGAAGAAGAAGGAAACAAAAGGAAATGAGGCATTCACTATCAAAACATAACTCAAACTACAGTGATGAAAAGAAACTTTCCAAGAGGTCTCTAATATCTTTCTAGCTTTTGTCCAAGACCTAAAAGATGTTTTGAAAGTTTCAGAGGTGTCAAAATGGTGGAACAAGGTAGCAAAAGGTTGATAAGGACGTGGAATACCTCTCCAAACTAAAAAATATTCAAGAACCCATCTTGAATAAGTCTACGCACAAATAGAGTTTTGGGCTTGTCGTTTCAAAACTTACAACCAACATTCTTAAGAGAAAGGAATAAGGAGTGCACAAGCGAGAGGCCACCAGGCCATGAATGAGGCACAATGAGGTCACTAAGTTTCTCAAAGGATGAACAACACTTTCAATAGGGGGTATGATGGACCTCTAAATTAGGCATAAATTGGACCTCTAAATTAGACATAAATTAAGCCCCATGCCTCTAAATTAAACATAAATAAAGGCCCATATGACCATCCTTCAACACATAAAACCTTTATTTCTACATTAGATAATGTATTTTTAACTTTAATATATTCATTAGGAAGTTTTATGAATAATTGAATATTTGTGCCTAATATTACTTATTTTTGTGTAATATTTTGAGAATATTAGGCAAATTATGAAGATTTAGAGGAGGAGGTAATTTAGGGATTTGCTCCCTACTACAGGAGGATCAATATTAAATAATAAATCAACAAGATATTATGGAATTATGGCAGAGATTGTGGAACTCCAATGATTGAGAAAATCTAGGAATGTGTTCCATGCCATTTAATGCAAATTCCTAGTATTGGGAAACAGATCCACTAATCAAAGGATTTTGGTGGGGAAAGATTCCTTCTTTCATGGAGAATAATTCCTAATCATTTTTTGTAATTACCAAGTCAAATTTGCCTCTAGGGGGAGGTTTTGATTAGTCTTATTGTGGGGAGATCTCGTATTTTTGCAGCTCCATTGTCATTTCTTGTAGGGATGTAATTGTATTGATGAAAATAATGAATATTTGTGTCATGTTCAAATTCTAAATCTTGTTCTCCTCCATAGGACTCTGATTTTCCTTGGTCTTGGCCATCCCAGGACGCTCAAATCCCTTTTGTATAATTTATTTTAATTCTTTTCACTTCTTATTCACATGCATCTCTCGTTCTTGTTTATTTCTATTTCTGCATTTAGAATTAATGATTTCTTGTTGTAGGATTGGGTTAAATGGTTGATGTAAGTTCTTTTGCAGGATCACAAACATCATTTCATCCTTGGAAAATATTTGGAAGGTCATAGTAATCATTGAGCTACTTAGATTAGTTTTCTTATTCCCAAATCTAAATTTTTGGAACTCCTTTGTAGCAAAGATCAATAAATTTCTTCTATTTTTTAGAGCATGCTAACGAGCTTCAATGAAGTTGATTCCTTGCATTATATATATATATATATATATATATATATATATTATATATATATATATTATAGATATATATATATTTTTTAATTTTTAATTTTTAATTTTTTATATTTATTATTATTTTTTTTAATAAAAAAAAATTCACCCCATTGCATTTGCACTTGATTAGGTTAAGCATATGATAGATTACTAGCTCACTAGTTCTTAAATTTCTTGATTTTAGACTAGTAATTTTCCGTTATTTAATAATTTTTTCTCCATGTAGACAATAATGTGTGTTGTTGTAGGAGCTTCTACATTGTAGGGAGACCTTATCTCATTCTTCTCATTCACCCATGTCACCAAAATCCACTAAAATCTCATTCCAAATTCTTGTTTTATAAGCAATAATTTCCATTTCCATTGAGCAAATCTACCCATCTTGAAGCCCTTGCTTGAGTTCTGGGTAGTGTCCACCACCTGCATCCCTTATTATTCCATTATCCAAATTTTCCAAGCTCCATTCCACCTTCTAGTCCACTTCCGAAGCTTTCGGCTTGTTCTTGCAATAAAATAAGGGATCCTGTAGGAACTAGTACATCCTGTAGCGACCTATTTTGAGCCTGAATTGAGAAAAATCATCATTGAAGCTAGGATTAGGCCTCTATTTGATCTCCAAGCCATCAAAACGATTGTACCCCTCTTCCTCCACACTTGTCCCCCCTACCAAAGAACAAGGAAATATTAACATTTGCATTTATAAAATGAAAAGATAAAGAAAAATAGTTCTTTTTATTTCTTAATTAGCACATGCATGCAACAATTAATACTCCCTAGGTCGGATTCCATGCCCAGTTAGTTTAAATAATAACATGTGATAAATAGGATTAAGTTAGATTTCTTTTGCATTTAGTTCATTATCTTTATGCAATTAGAATATGTTTATTCCTTGTACTTTATTTCTTGCGATAGGTTAGGGTTTCCATTTCAAGCAGTTCATTTTCTGCAATTAGTTTAGGATTTGATTTTAGTACATGCACTCCATTACATCATAATAGTAAAGGAAGGACATATTGTATGCTACACATATAGTGTTGATACCTCTTAAGTTTGTATGAACCCTGGGTTGATAATTAATGTTGGTAGCCTTTGGAGTTGCAACATTCTTGCTGCAATACTGAGGCTCATCAACAGATTCAAGCGAGTGCTGTATGGATTGAAACAAGAACCTCATGCTTGGTACAATAATATTGATAACTATTTCACCAGGTTGGGCTTCACCAAAAGTGAAGCAGATGCAAACATTTAACACATTGTGGTTGAAGGTAGATTATTAATTATTGATTATAGTATTATATGTTGATGATTTAATTCTAAGAGGTGATGAGAAGCTGGTCAAATCTTGTAAAGAGGATTTTGCAAGAGAATTCAAGATGAAGGACATGGGGCTCATGCATTATTTCCTTGGTATGGAAGTAAGGAAAGGAGCTAGGAACTGTTTGTCTCTTAGGGAAAGTATGCTAATGAGATACTGAAGTAAAAAGACATGGAGAGAAGTAAACCCATGGAGACTCCTCTAGTAAGGAATTGGAGGAAGGATGATACTACTTCAGGTGAAGTAGTAGAGGCTACTATTCATAGGTAGCTTGTGGGTTCACTTATGTACTTGGTGAACACAATGTTAGACATGTGTTTTGTAGTTAACTAGCTTAGTCAAGCAATGGTTAAGCCAACCAAACTATATTGGAAGGAAGTTAAATATGTGTTGAGATATCTCAGAGGCATCACTGAGTTTTGTCTTTGGTATAGACAAAAAAAGGGATTGAAGATTCAAGGCTTCACAGATGCATATTGGGTAGGGAGTCCATCGGACAGGAAGAACACATTAGGGGGCATATTTAGTGTTGGGTCAGCAAAATTTTCTTGGTACAACAAGATGCAGATATCAGTTGCACTTAGTTTCGCAGAAGCAGAGTACATGACTACTAGTTAAGCAACTTGTGAGGCTATATGGATGATGATGATCCTTGTTGGGTTATTTGGTCAGTAAATGGATCCTACAATGATATATTGTGACAATCAGAGTTCTATCAAAATATCTAAGAATCCAATTTTTCATGATCGGTCCAAGCATATCGATATCCAGTATCACCATCTATGAGATTGTGTGCATATGAGAATCATGTTGCTGGAGTACATTCCTATAGAGGAACATGATGTAGAAATTTTGACTAAGGAACTGTCAAGAGGAAAATTCGAGTTCCATAGAGGTAGGATTGGGGTATTTGATAATCCCTTTCTTGTTGAGAGGGAGCATTGAAAATGCAACAAGAAAAATTCTGATTTAATTTTCCCTTGAATTAAATTAGGAGTAAAATTGTAATTCCACATCACAAGACAATTTGTATGAGTTAAATAAGCTAATTTGACTTTGTTGGCTTAGTTAATTCGATTTGAGGGTATAACTTGAGTCATGTAGAGTGTCTCCTACTTTATAGGAGCCCTGGTTGAGTTTATTTTGAGTTGTAATTAATTAATTCAGTTTAACTGAGTTAAAGCCAGTTAAACTAGTTCTAATTGATGTAGGAACTAGTAGGAGGTCAGACAGTGGGTGCTACTTCATGTGTTAAACCAGTTAACTAATTATTTACTCATAAATAACTCATGCATGTCATATATAAGAGTTACCTTGTTGAGATTGAAGTTCAAGGGAAATGTATTATCAATCTTATAATCATCCAAATTGTACAGGTGGTGCATTTAGCTAGAAGAATGCCTGTGAGGATTGCGTAATTCCAATTGAGGAATTTCCCTAATTAATAGGGGGCTAATTCCCAAGGAAATAGGGACTTGGGAAAGCATAAAATTAGTTAAGTATTGTCCTAGGCTTGTCTAGGAAGTTGTGAGACAGATATAGATAGTGCAAAGGTTTCTCGAGCTTGAGAAAAACATTGTAACCTTCTCATATTTTCTAATTAATGCAATATATAGATAGCAGTGGTTTTTAGTTGTGGATTTCCCCAGGAAATCATTGTGTAATGTGTAAATAGAATTATTTATCTTGTATGCTTCGTGATTTCTCAATCAATTAATTATTTTTGTTGATGAGTAGAGTAGATTCAAGTTATTTTTTTAGCAAATCACATAAGCAGTCTGAATCTACAAGGAATTTCTACACAAAATCATGATTACAAAAGTCTTAAAATTTCAATAGTTTTCAACCATGGTGTTAAAGATCAAATATTATGATTATAAGAACCTTAAATTTAGGGAAAATTTTAAGAACCACCCTAAATTTATATGTATAATAAGTGGGCTAATCCCCATGATACATAGGAAA
>APFE031692271.1:0-22676 GCA_000404065.3 Pinus taeda | reverse complement strand
TGGTATTACCATGGGTTATCATAAACCTGGAGCTTAAAAATTACTATTAGTATTTATAAAAATTAATAAAATTAGTAGTTGATTTTTATTTTATTTTTTATTTTAACCAAGCTAAAATGTTTAACATACATTAAATTACAACATCCATTTTACTCTTGATCCACCAAGCCCCGAGAGGGATCAAATATTTTTTCACTCTATGCTAGTTTGCATATCACGATATTTGATCCCTCTTGGGGCTTAGTAGATCCAGAGTAAATATGGATCTATGCTGGTTTAATTCTCCCATTTAAATAGACTACATTCCACGTGAATACCATGGGTCAATACCATGTGCCATTTTTATTTTTATTAATACTAATATTAGGGTTAATAATGTTTTTGTGCATGGTATTAATAATAATCTAGCCAATGATATTTGGTCCATAGTATTTTTCCCATAGGTTTCACCTAAATATAATGCATTTTTTGAGTGTTTGTAAATATAAGGTGACTTATGGAGTAAACATAAAACAATGTTTTATTTGTTTACCATACCTCTCGTTTATTTATATTTTTATTAATTTACCATACCTCTTTTACGAATACGGTATTGGCCCATAGGATTCACTTGAATAAAACCTCTTTTTTGAGCCTTCATAAATAGAAAGAGGGTTATGGACTAAATATAAAAAGAGGGTATTTATATATATATTTATTTACCATACCTTTTGAGTAAGTATAAAAAAAGGTTTTATTTATTTACCATACCTCCACTTTATTTATATTTTTATTTGTTTACACCCTTGCATGTATATAAGGTGACTTATGGAGTAAATTTAAAAAATGTTTTATTTATTTACCATTTTTTTTAGCACGAAAAAAGCTAGATTGCTATTCATTCATTATGAGAAAAAACAATACATCATATGACTTATATGCTAATCACATAGTTATGTCGAACTCGACTATCCAAAACTTAATAGAGATAGTCAAAATCATAGTCCATGACTACAAATCCCCATCGACTATCCAAAACTTAATAGAGATAGTCAAAATCATAATCCATGACTACAAATCCCCATCAAAATGTTCAGAATAAGAAGAAGGCAATATATGAGTCATCAATAGAAAAACAGGATCAGTAAATTTGGAGTACCAAGCAGAATAGTGAAATCAACAGAACAGGGGTCAAGATACAAACCAGATTGCAGGAGAGGAGTGAGAAATTTAGGTGCCCGGCATATTGAAATCCTGAATATGGTGAATCTTGTCCCCCACTTTTATACTCATCTTCCAGACTTCGTAATGAGAAGCTAGGCCTTTTTTGATAGAGAATCAACAACTTTATTTTTTTCTCTATCAATATGGTTGATCGAATAGTCCTTTCGGTAATTCCTTATTGATTCTATTCTGTTTAACCATCCCAAAAGGTTGAGGTTATTTATGACGTGTATAGACTTAACATGGTCGATTATAACCTTTGAATCCCCAAATATTTGTAGATATTGGATGTTAAGAGAGTCACAGAAGGTGAGAAGACCTGCCAGTGCCATAACCTTAGCTTTGTTATTTGATCCTTTACCTCCATTCCAAAAAATTTCAATATGCTGACCCTCCATAGGGATAATATAGACTCCACATGCAGAGCAACCCATTTGAGCCACCCCATCAAAATAGGCCGGTGGGACGCCCGAGGGATCCGGAGAGATTGCTTTCTTTCCTTGCGTTCTCAGGATATTTTTGGAGAAAAGACGAGCATTGAACTGAGAGAGAATGGATTCATAGATAGAAACATAATTTTCCATCTTGGAATGAAAGGTGGTCCTATTCTGCCATTTCCATATGGACCATTATGACAGCAAGGGAATAGGTCTCCAATATTTTTGCATATTACCCCACCATTTAAAAGCTTCCATGATGGAGGGGAAGGAGATCCTGCTGAAGCCGAAATGGACAGCCAAAATTTTCCATATCCTTTTTGATTAAGGACAGAGAAGGAAGATATGAAGGTTGCTTTCTTCATTTGAATTGCACAAAGGACAAATGGCAGGTCCATTCCAGATCCTTTTTTGGAGATTATCCCATGTTAGGTTCTTATTGTGGAAGACGCGCCATGAAAAGATGATGATCTTGAGGGGGCAACCTATTTTCCAGAAGGAGAAAGGGAAGATGTTATTCAGTTGATTAAGGCCTACGAGATGGAGCTGAAGATAGATATCCTTAACATATACAATCAATCTTCCCCCATATCCCTTCCCTATTAGCTTGTCCTCTGCCTCTGTTCGGAAAATACCTTTGTTCCTCATAGCCCTAGTGATCTGATTCCATTGGAGAGCCATCTCATCATTGAGATCCAGCTCCAATGCTAACTTCCATATAGGGACAGATCCTGCCCATCTTAGAATAGCCTTTTCCCAAAAGAAGATCCCTCTTTGCTGCAAGGCCCAAAGTAACTATTGTGAAATGGATATTTCCACATCACCTCCCACAATGGAATCTAATCCAATAATGATCTTATTCCCCAACTGGAAACTCCATATCAGATTTTGGAGGAAGAAATGCTTGATTTTTTGAAAACTTCTCCAAATTGCAGAACCCTGAGTGGTTTTGATAGTGCCTTTCCTATACCAGAAAGTTATGTCTTTGTTATCCATATACTTAGATTTGATGGCCTTGCTCCAAAGACAATCTCTTAATACTACTTTCCATAGGGATTTACAAAGAAGGGCTTTGCGAAACAGGCTTAGGTCCATAATGCCCCAGCCCCTCATATTTTTTGGATGAGACAACATTGAAAGTTTTGAAAGGTGGAATTTTTTTTCTCTTTGCTCCCACCCTAGATAAAATTAGCAGTTAAATCGTTAAGTTTATTTATAATGATTGCAGGAATGAAGAAAATATGAGCCCACTAAACCATTAATTGTACCGAAACAACTTGGGTTAAAATCGCTCTCCCAGCTATAGACAAACATTTGAATTCCCATCTGGCTATTCTTCTGAAGAATCTATCATGAATCCACACCCAATTAACAGAGGAATAGCCCATAGGTTTTAGATGATAACCCAGGTATTTCAGACCCTCATTGAGAGGCATAGCTTTTATTTTGAAAAGTTGGGAGAGGAAAGAAGTGAGATCACTGTGAACATTCTCCATATGGAAGGACGATTTGTCATCATTAATACACATCCCTGTAGCCTTCTGGAACTTTCCCAAAATGTCATGAAACAGGTCCATGAGACTTTACAAAGCATCGCCGATAGAAGGATGTCATCAACAAACAAATTATGAGAAATGGAAATGTCCCGGCTGATAGCCAAATGTCTACATCTCTTTTCATGAACTGCCCTTTTAAAGTGAAGACCTAAAGAGTCCATGAGCAGGATAAAAAGTAAGGGGGACAAAGAGCAACCCTGCTGCAAGCCTCTGGCAGCAGAGAAAAATGAAGTAGGGAGACCATTTATGAGAACTGCATAGTTAACATCTATAACACAGGCCATAATCCACTTGGAACATTTTCCATTTAGGCCGATTTTAGAAAGGATACACCGAAGGAATCCCCAGTCAATACAATCGTATGCTTTTTTGAGATCTATTTTTAATAATGCAGCATTGATATTCCTGGCATGCATAGAATGGAGGCATTCCTGGGTGAGTGCAACAGCCTCCAAAATGTTCCGATCCTTAAGGAAACCATGCTGTTCAGGGGTCAAATGAATTGATAAAATATTTCTCATCCTAACAGCAATGATTTTGGATATTATCTTATAAAGAATGTTACACAGGGAGATGGACCTGAAGTCTGAGAATGATAGGGAGCTCTTCTTTTTAGCGATTAAAGAAATGAATGTGGAGGAAACAATGCGGCTAATAGAACCATTAATCCTGGAATCCTCAACCATTTTCAGAAGGTCAAACTTGAACAGATCGAAAAAGTGAATGAAAAAATCTATAGTCCACCCATTCGGACCCAGACATTTGTCCTTTAGGAAAGATTTCATGTATGACAAAAGTTCCTCCTTAGACACCTCAGAGTATAGAAGATCATTATGATCTTCATCAAACATGGTTGGATATGGTTCGATTCCCCATATGATGCCATCAAAATTACTGCCCCCGTTCCTGCTTTATGCCTTCTGAAAATCTTTAACTGCTTCCTTAGAGATCTCTTCCTGTGACATGAGCGAGATTCCCTCCTCATTTTTTATCTCCCAAATTGAATTTGCTTCCCTTTGATTATTTGCAAACCTGTGGAAGAATTTAGTATTTTTGTCACCCTCTTGGAGCCATTAGGCTCTACTCTTTAATCTCTAGGAAGCCTCTTCGATTGCTGGAATTTTTTGCTTTTTTTCCTCCAGATTCCATATTTGAGCACGCATTTCCAGAGACATACAGGGGGCATTGAAGTAGATAGATAATTTTTCCATTTTTTTGTTTGTCTCCTTTAGAGAAACCCTGTTGGATATCATCTTTTTGCACTGCCATATTTTAACCCCTTTTCGAAGGACCGACAGACGATCCAAGAATGAATGGGAGATTTCTGGATGATCCTCGGAGGAAGGATATTGCCATGAATCTCAGATCAATTTATTGAACTGTTCATCCTAAAGCCACACCCACTTGAATTTGAATGGATAACCATGCCTGTGACCAATGAGATTCCATTGCATGGAGATAGGTCTGTAGTCCGAAATGTAACTCGGAATAATCTTAACTGATGGGATTCCAAATCGATCAATCAATTTGTCATGAATGAGGAATCGATCAATTCTCTTAGAAAGATAAGCATCGTTCAATCTCACGTTGTCCCAAGTAGGACCCATTTTGATAGGATGAACGTCAATAAAGTTGTGTTTTAGGATATCATCTCTAATCAAACCACCCACCTAATCATTTTTTCTTCCCCTTCCCCATATTTTGTCATTACATAGAGTGCAATTTAAATCCCCCCTAATCAAAAGAGAGTTAAGATCCAGAAGTTCAGATGACAGAAAGCGATCCCAGAAGGGAAATCGATCTTTGTATGGAGCATAGACATTTAAGATGTGAACAGACCCCGGAGAACCCTTAATGTAGGCAAGAAGGAGAATTCCAGCAAAGCAATTGAAAGCTACCGCTGAGATCCAAGTCGGATCTCGTAATACCGCTAGACCACCAGATAGACCAGCAGCACTCGTCGTTGCCATATGCCATGAGGGGAATATTCGTCTGAAATAGGATATTGATTCATGGCGATCATGAATAGTCTCTTGGATCAGGAGAATCTATTAGAAGATCGGAAAAGTTCCTTGAGAGCCAAAAATTTTGGGTCTACCCCAAGACCCCGAATATTCATTGAGAGTATATTAATCATTTGGTCACATCCCCAAGCATGCATGCTCTGAGCGACCCCTTTTAGGAGATTTCCTTTACAACAATTTCAGAAATAGGGATGTCTACCAAGGAAAGGTCCCGAATATTCAAATCCGGCCTACCCAAAGTGTCTGCTTCCCCTGTTCTGTCTTCACCTTACTGTTATATTCCCTACCAAGGTTGGGCTGATAATAGGGGATGGAGACAAACTTGGCTTATGGATAGTCAGAGGGTGAAGTTTAAGGGATTCACGTTTAAGAAGGAGATCCAGATCACATTCAAAGAATTTACAGGCGAAGATTCAAGAGAATTTAGGGGTGTGATTGAGATACAAGGAGCTTTACCTTTAGGTTCAGCAATGTATTTTGAAGGAATGGAGAGAGTAGACAAGGGGTGGGGGATGAGATTCTGTGAGACAAAGGTATATGATTTTGGGGAGATTATGGGGATGAAGATATATATGTGATGTGAGAGGTGGATGGGATATCCCAAGAAGGATGGGGAATTGAGGGAGGAGATGGAATAGATTTATTCGGACTAGGTTCAGGGGGCAAAGGGATGACAGAGAAAAGGGATTGCCTTTCAGAAGGGGAAATATGAGACTGAACCGAGGTCTTTTTCATTGAAGAAGATCTGTGAAGGCTGCAGTTCTCCATTTTAGGGCTATGATTATGGCAAATGAATTCAAGAGATTGAGATCTCTTTAGAGATAGACTTGATGATTTCTTCGGGGAATACAACGTGGAGAAGAGATATGGCCCATCCCAAAACCAGGATCAGGATAAATACCGTGATTCATATAGAAATTTTGATCACCACCAACTTCCCTTGAGAGATTGGCAGGGATATTTTCAAAATGATTCTTCCCCTTATGTCTGCCACCAGGACAGCGGGGCAGTGAAATTTCAGGTGGCCTGTTTTGTGACATACTGAGCATTTGAATGGAACACCCCAATAATCCGACCTCTGCTAGATATTGGACTCTCCCCATGAAAGGTCTATATGCTCAGGGAATCCCCCCCGTATTCTTTTTCAATAAGTACCCAAGCAACCCGTTTTTCCTTGGCTCTAAGAAATTTAGGGTCAACAAAGATAAATCGCCCAATCGCATTTCCAATATTAGTAAGAGTCTCCTTAGTCCATAGTTCAATGGGAAGACCCAAAAGTTTAACCCAGATAAAATTGTTTGAAGGGGTTTTATGGAGGGGATTGAAGCCAATGTACCATTTATGCAAAGCGAGAAAGCTTTTTTCATGAACCCATGGGATAGCTAGGATAACCTCCAAATCATGGTCATTTAGAAAGTGGAAACTGTACCAATTATTCATGAGTCTAACGATAGTCACTATATACCCCAATACAGATGTCCATTTAGAACTAATCCAAGATCTCATTTGGGCGTCCTCCATTGCAGGGAAATGCCAACGTCCTACCAGAGCACATTTTTGAAGGCTAGCAATCATGTCAAATAGAAAGGTGCTGTCCAGGTTTATAGCAGTAGGAGGAGGGGAAAATTTCACAGGGCTCTGATTATTTCGACACGGTGGGACACTAGGGCCACCACCTTGAGGATCCTGGTTAGAGATAGAAATATGGGGAAATACTCATCGGCTAGGGAAGATTTCCAATTGGCATTGACCTTGCCAAAGGTTTTCTCTACTTCCATGGTGTCCTGCACCATGGCTAACGCGACGGACGCGTTAGAAAAAGTTTCCATTGAATGATGACAATAACAATACTAAATGAGGAAAAGACAAGTACCCCAAAAAGGTAGAAGGAAAGGACAAGAAATCTCTCGAAAATAAATGGAATGAACCGTTCAATTGTCAGAAAGTCATTTAGTCAATACCAATTAAAGGAGTGACAGGGTAGACGAATTTGCAAAAGGTACAAAAGCTAAGACTCCAGGCATTATATGAAAATGATGGCCTACAGAAACATAATATGATGGATACCGAATCTAAGGATCATTCAAAAGTACCCACCTAGATAGAGCATAAACTTCTTGGAAGCTCCGCAACTGACAATCGAAAGGGAAGGATGGACATCAAAACAGAAGAAGAAAGTATAGGGAAGACTTCAATGTCGACGACACACATTCAATGGAAAGAGGAAAATATCCTACTCCATCTTACATCATGGCATTCGCTCGACCAGAAAAGTTATCGGTCAAAATATCCATGAACGGAAAAACTAGGAGAGACCGAGGGAAGAAGAAGGAGCAAACCAGGTAGAATCAAGAATTGCTCGGGCAAATAATTCAACAGCAATAGCAATATTTGCATATACACCACCATGGCCCAATCTTAATGTGAAAGTTAGAGTAGGGTTTTGAGATAACAATATACTGCTTCAAATTAATTAAAGGATCCCATAACCAATTAAGGAAAAATGACCAGAACATATGAGCCCAACAATAAGAAAGACATGAATCAGATATTAAAGCTGATGCTTTAATTAGTCTGATAGGAGATAGAGGCGAAATATATGTCCTTCTAAAGCATTAAAGATTAAAACATATATCCATGGATATAAAATGACTGAGAAAAATATCATAGAGATATCTAATTTTCAAATCCTTTACATTCCTTTATGTAACAATAGACTCCATGCTTTTTATATCTTAATATAGCATGAACCAATGAAAATTCTTATCAACTTGAAAAACATGATTTCTGATGAAAAGGGAAACCAATGGATACTGACCTTATAACCTGAGCAACCTTCGAGAGCAAGAGCGCTGTAGAGTCCTCATACACAGACCATCACTAGGTTGCCAACACAGAAAGAAGACCTGCCCAAATAAGGAGAGAGAACTCACTATGAGGAAAGAGGAGATTCCACGATGCATAGAGTGAAAGCAAACAAAACCTCCCCATGCTGAGCGCGTGGAGGAGAGAAGGCCGAAGGGTCGAAAACGCGTGCGGAGGAGAAAGAGTCAGATAAATAAGCAATGAAAACAAACAGAAAAAGCAACATGTCACAGTCCAGGAGTCAACACAACCAAACACATGCAAGCATGAGATCCTACGAAAGGACAAGTGGAGAGGCAGTTACGTGGAGAATACAGTAGTAGCTCGACATGCTATGAAGAAATACCTTAAACGTTGAGTAGTGATTGGATGGGGCTAAGGCTGGTTGGAAAACTATAATGTGGCCGATGCTCGACAAGAAAGTGAGAGTTATTGCAACGTGAAACATGGATAGGAGTAGATGCAGGTGCAGACGATGGCATTGGTTGGATGAAGAGGCGAGGAATTCCACTGGTTGGATTCCATCACGACTCTGCACGGCGCTCTCGCTCTCGCTCTGGCCCATTTTATTTATTTACCATACCTCTCATTTATTTAAATTTTTATTAATTTACCATACCTCTTTTATGAATATGGTATTTGGCCCATAGGATTCACTTAAATAAAACCTATTCTTGAAAATTAGGGCGAATGGAAGATTGTAACTCCTAATTTCAAGGGCTAAATTTACCTTTTTTACCATCTCCCTTAAAATAAGGTGGGCTATTTGAGGCGGTAAAAATGTACTATGATACAAAATATTCGCCCACTAAAAATTTAAAACCCTTTA
This sequence comes from Pinus taeda, assembly GCA_000404065.3. Lineage (NCBI taxonomy): Eukaryota > Viridiplantae > Streptophyta > Pinopsida > Pinales > Pinaceae > Pinus > Pinus taeda. The sequence goes on along the minus strand of APFE031692271.1, from coordinate 13,762 downwards.
ATTTCGCCAAAGGGCAAAAATTCACCTCTAAAATTTTCCATGAAGAAAAGTAAGGAAGTTTGTGAAGAAGTATGGTGTACAAAGTGCAAAATAGAAGGTCACTCTAAGGAACAATGTCCCCTCTTCAAAAATTACATGGCTAGCACCTAATCCTTTGAATCTCAAATCCAACTTATCATGCGAGATATGTAAAACTAGAGGTGAACATCGGGAAAAAGATTACTACCTATTGCAGAAGTATGTCTAGACTCCAAGAAGCTTATATTTCAAATTCTGCAAATCAGTAGGGCATGACGAGAACAATTGTTGAGCTTATGAATTAATGATGGAGTGAAGTATTGATGCCTATAAAATGAAAGATGAAGAACATGGACAATATAGTGGACGAGGTGTTTATCAAGGCAAAGGTCGAGGTGGTGGAGCTAGTCAAGGTCATGTACAGATTATTTGTTACAACTATGGCTAGGTAGGTCACTTTGCAAGAGATTGTCAGAATCCTACTACGACATGTAAATATTGCAAATAGTTTGATCATGTAATTGAGGAATGTCTAGTACTTATGGAAAAAGTGCAAGAAAATAAAAATCAACTGCTGACACAGAACATTCAAATGTTGACTGCAGAATTAAGGACCGTTGAACCTCGCATTAATATTGTAACAAGGAGTGGAGCTGCGATTGGAAATGATAAAACATATGGAAAAAAAAGAATTTGAAGCTACATGGGTTAGAAATACTACTAAAAAAGGCCTTGTGCTTTATATTCAAAAGGAAAAAGAAGTCTTTATGGAAGTGAAGCGAAGCTTTATGGATATAGGAGCTTCGACATCTAGCGCGCAGCAAAATCATAAGAATAACTATAGTGTATCATCCTCAACACAAAGCCAAGCTATGACAATAGAAGAACATGACGCAACATATAAGGTATATACTTTAAAATATTTTCTTAAAACTTGTATGAAATTGTTGTGAGATCAAATATTTATAGAAGGACTTTAGGAATTGATAAATTCCTGTGCATCTAAAGAAGTACCGCAGAGTGAGATGCATGAAGTTAAGAACTTACATAGACATAAGAGAAATGGAAAGGAAATGAGGCTTAGTGCACAAATAAGAGAATATGACATGAACCGAGTTAATTTAGATCTAGGATATGAAGCTAATGTCCTGACAAAGCAAACATGGGATCTAATGGGTAAACCGAAGTTGTAATGGTCACTTATTCAACTAAGAATGGTGAATCAACAAAATATTGTTCCTCTAGGACTATTATCAGGCATTATAGTGGACACTGAAGGGGTGTGCACTACTAATGATTTTGATGTGATAGAAATTGTGGATGAAAATAAACCCTACTTTGCATTACTTGGACTAGATTGGGCATTTTCAAACATGGCTATAATCAACTTAAAGAAGAGGCAACTGATATTTGAAAGAAACAATATGAGAGTGATCGTTCCCTTGGATCCATCAGAAGGAGCAAGGTATACTGAACTAGTTAAAGAGGGGTTAAACATAGTTGATATAGATAATATCTATTAAATGATAGAAAAATAACAAGATTGTGTTAACCCTACTGAAGGAAATTTGAGCTGGGAGCATGATAGTTTGTGTGCTTCAGATTCAAAAGAAGAATAGGAAAACTGAAAAAACAGGTTACATGAAGTGTCTACAAGGTGATGTGAAAGACTTACTAAAGTAGTTTTATGTATGACAATTGAGGTATGTGACTTACCTTTTTATGATGGGTTGGGTGATATAAATACTTTTCTTGAAGAATATGAAGAACATGTACCAGAGTGTCAAAGATTGTTAGCTTTGGATATAGCCCTAAGAGCTACTCTTGTTAGATGTTGGGGGACACATAAGAATAATATGGGAACTTGGCAAGAATGTCGAAGTTTGATATGGATAAGGTTTGGTCAGGTAGAAACAAATTTGGTAGATAAGTATGACGGTAAAACTATCCCTAGAGATAAAATCTAGCTCTGCATGACAACATGGAAGGATATTCAATGAGAAGAATGGGTGCATGGGTCCATCCATACATTAGAGACAATTCCTCAAAACTAGTACATGGAAACAAAACTTCAACATGGTACTACGAGCCGGGCACAGATGGTTGATGGGTTTATATTGACATTTAGATTTGAAGATGATTGTCCATGTATAGATTAATCCCTTCAAATAGTTAAAAAGAATATTTTTGAGAATGACACTCACTTGGCAGCCTGATTGGGCTGCGCAGTTACATAATGTACTAGAATGCTATAACATCACTGCAGAAGAAGATGAATACCCTCACAATATTGACATAGTATAATATGAAGGCTACCACGAATTGAATGGACCTAAGTTAGAAATACTTGATATAACAAAGCCATTAAAGATAAAGAAGGTGAATATAGGATCAGAAGACGAGCCGAAGTTTGCAACTACAGGAGATTATTGGGATGAAGAAATAGTCAGAAAAGTGACAGATCTTTTGCATGAATACCATGAATTATTTCCCACTAAGTTTTAAGATATGAAGGGCATAGTAGGATATTTAGGAGTTATGAAGATTCCTCTAAAGCCTAATGCGAAGCCAGATAGGTAAAGGCCCTATAAAATGAATCCAAAGTACAAAGAAAAAGTGAAGAAAGAACTTGATAATATTATAACATCTAGAATCATTGAACCCATGGAAGAATCACAATGGGTAAATCCTATGGTGGTATAAGAAAAGAAAACACAAGGAGAAATCAAGAATTGTGTTGATTTAAGGAAGTTAAATGATGCATGTCTACATGACCCATTCCCTACTCCTTTTACTGATGAAGTATTGGACAGTGTGGGAGGTCAAGAAGCCTATTCATTTACAGATGGATTTTCAGGATACCATCAGATTAGAATTGCACCAGAAGGTCGACGTAAGACCACCTTCACTACAAAATGGGGTTCATAACAATGTATAGTGATGCCTTTTGGACTGAAGAATGCCCCTGGCATATTTTCAAGAGTGGTGATTACAACTTTCAAATAATATATTCACAAGTTTTTGGAAGTATACTTTGATGATTGGACAATATTTGGGTTATTGAAGAAACACATTGCAAGCTTAAGACTGATGCTCGACACATGTAGGAAGTATCAGATTTCTTTTAATATCAAGAAGTGCATATTATGTGTACCTTTTAATATATTACTAGGATATATTGTTTGCAAGCAAGAATTTATGGTGGATCCTACAAAGATTTCTATTATTTTGAATTTACCCCCATCAAAGACAGTAAGACAGCTTCACACCACATTAGGACATACAAGATACTACAGAAAATTTATCAAAGGATATGCATAGATCACTATGACTATGGAAAAATTGCTGAAGAAAGATGTAACATTCTTATGGAATGAAGAATGTCAAAAGAGCTTCAACACACTAAACGAAAAGATGGTAACTACTCCTATATTGGTATTCCCAGATTGGAATGAGGAATTTCATGTTCATTTGGATGCTTCATGCATAGATTTAGGAGTGGTATTGGCACAACCTAGTGTAGGAGAAATCGATCATCCTATAGATTTTGCAAGTAGGAAACTGTCTAAAGCAAAGAAGAACTATACAAATATAGAAAGGGAAGCACTAACTATGGTATATGTTTTACAAAAGTTTAGACATTATTTGTTGGGATCACATTTCAAGATGTTCACAGATCACTCTGCACTAAATTATTTGGTCAATAAGTCTATTTTAGGAGGAAAGATTTGCAGATGGCTATTATTGTTTTAGGAGTATGACTTTGAAGTCATTATTAATACAGGATGACTAAATGTTGGACCTGGTCATTTTTCAAGGTTGGAAACAGGAGAAGAACCAACGAATATGGAGGATAATCTTCCTAATGCGTAGTTTTTTTCAATCAAGATTGCAGATGATCACTTCATTGGTATTATTCAGTTCTTAACCACAGGAATGGCCCCTTCAAAATACACTACACAATAGAAGAAAGAGTTAGTGGTTAAGGCTGCATATTTTTCACTAATAACAAGACATTTGTATAAGATGGGACTAGATGAAATATTGCGTAGGTATGCTCTGAGCACGGAAGACAAATAATTTTAACATAAGCTCATAGTGGGGAAACTAGTGGACATTATGCAAGAAAAGCCACTGTGTAGAAAATTTTAAGAGCAAGATTATGGTGACCTACACTACACAAAGATGCAAATTAGTATTGTCGAGCTTGTAATGTCTGCCAAAGAACATGAATACCTTCCAGAAGAGATGAAATTCCACTAATTCCATAAGTAACATTACAGGATTTTGATAAATGGTATATTGATTTTGTTGGACCTATCAATCCACTAGGTAAAAGGACTAGTGCGAGGTATATAATCACTACAACTGCTTATTTGACAAGATGGGTCAAAGCACAACCAGTGAAATATTGCCACATAGAAATTGATGCGAATTTCATCTTTGAATACATATTGTCTATATTTGGGTGTACAAAGATATTGATTAGTGATCAAGGATCACATTTCTTGAATAAGACCATTGAAGCATTAACTGAGGAATTTCAAGTTTACCACCAAAAGAGCACTCCTTATCATCCTCGGGAAAATGGAACAGTGGAAGCATTCAATAAAATTTTGGAGAATGCAATGACAAAGGTATGTAATGTAAATAGGGATGACTGGGATCTTAGGATTCCAATAGTATTATGGGCTTATAGGACTACATGAAAAAAGTTGACAGGTTAGACACCCTTTATGTTGGTTTATGGGAAATAAGTTGTGATGCCCATGGAATACATTGTCCCTAGCCTAATAATTGTGTCTTTTACAAATACGGCAGACCCCGACATAATGGAAGAAAGGATGTTGCAATTACTTGCTATGGAAGAAGATGGGGTTATAGAAGGATTTCATCAATAAGTACAAAAAGAAAGAGAAAATGCTTGGCATGACAAGAACATTAAGCAAAATAAGTTCTAGATAGGAGACTTTATTCTTCTCTACAACATTAAGTTTGTGAAATTCCTGGGGAAATTCAAAACACATTGGTTAGGCCCATATGTTATTAAATATATTACTGATCGAGGCACAATGCGGTTAGCAAAGTTAAATGGAGAATTGATTCAGGGAAAAGTAAATGGCAGTAGGTTGAAGTTGTATAGAGACAACCCTGCCCTTACAACTTGCCCTAAAAAAGAAAGAAGGACAGTCTTAGCATCACATGCAGTTGGAAGTGGACACTGGACTATAAACTATGCTGCAGAAAGAGCTTCGACGAAGAAAGTACTTCACTACAGTCAAGAATATGTGGAAGTTAGCATGAAGCTGCGACATAAGACAGAGGTGTGTTATAGTAGGGGACATGTCAAAATTTGTCGAAAAAGTATAAATATGACGTTAAAAGGAAAATACGGGTGTAAAGATGCATTTAAGACGATAGTTAACAGAATTCGATGATAGATAAGCATTTAATGATGAATATGAACAAAATCGGGACAAAATAAAATATAATGATGAGGTTCGAAGGCTGAAATTGTTATAAATAATTGACCCCTGCTTAGATTAATAACTTTGCTTAATCAAGAGCTCGAGTGATTAATAGTGCAAAGAAATTGTGGGAGAGTTTGATGTATAGGTCATTTGAGTGATCTTGGAAGGCGATTGTGCGTATTTTTTGTGAGAAGGAAATAATGGAGTTATGGAGTCCATACCAGCAGTTGAAACACCCACAATAGATACACCAACAGTAGCACCATCACTGCCACAAAGGTCGTGGACATCACCAAGGCAGAAGCAACCCAAGGAAGTAAGAACCAAGAATCAGCAGGACAAGAAGCTTGCCAAACCTGTGAAGCCTCAGAAGAAACCTCAATAGGTCAACATTGAAGAAGAAGTGGAGGAAATACAGATAGAGGAAGGTGGCGCATCGTTCATCTCACCTTTGTCATCATACATCCTTCCAAGGAAGCCAAGAGCTAAACTAGTAAAGGATTCCAAGGATGCAAAGTATGGGACATTCACACCTTTATTGTTAGAGGATGTGTCATTTGAAGGAGAGATTTTCGAAAATTTCCTGCAGCTAAAATTCACAAACAGTGATTTTAATGACTGGACAAAGTACCCACAATTCACACCAAACCGGTACTTGCAATAGGTTCATTACCCAAACAACAAAGTGATGAGATTGGAGCCACAATGATGGGCAAATGGGTTGGCATAGTCCGCAGTACTCAACATTTTTAATGTGTCGCACTTTGGTAGAAGCTCAGCAAACACAACATGCGTACGCCAATTGTTGGTGTTAATACATGATGGACACTTGTGGATGGGGAATAAGATCCCCATAGACCATATGTTGATCTGGAGGATCACTGGATTACCTTACCAAGGGAGGAACCCCGCAGAGGAGTTCATGGGAAAGAATCAGACCATGTTGTGGAAGAGAATACGAAGAAGAAGTATGGGTTAGTCAAAGGCAGTAGGGGCTATGACATAAATTAGATTAATGATTAAGCAGTCCACTTCAACGCACATATTTTGGCCAGAAAAATTATGAGGAAGTGCCACGCAAATGAAGTTCCTGCATCGAAGGCGTCTTTAGCTGCAATTCTCAAATGGATTCCAATATAACTGGGTTGATTATTTATGCAGGGAATTCCTGGATGACTACCACGAGGTTGAGGAGAAAGGTACATCTTTCCATTATGCCTGGCTACTTTTGATCATTTTTATGTTGGCATGGAAGGATCCAGAGGATACACAGTTTCATCTGTTAGAAGAAGATGTATGTGAGGCTGCGAGGTATGCTTCGTTGTGGAATACCACTAAACCATCGCGAGCATAGGAGAAAAGGATATTTTTTATATTATATCAGATGGATCTACACATGTTGGTAAACCAACATCTCTGCCTTTCATCGAGTTTGCACAAATAGTACAACCTTGTGGTGAGGTTCAAGGCAGACTTTAATAGATTGTACATACAAGAACACAGAGACATGAAGAAGGAATGGCATGCATTGCCATATATAGTCAAAGAGGATGATCTAGTAGAAGTAGTACAGACATGGTCTGTAGATTGGATGACTCTGCTAGAGGAGGTAGGAGATAGAAGAGTTAGACACTTCACACCATGGCGAAGGCAGTGGAAAAGATAAGGAGAAGGAAGCAAAGGAAGAGGGAGAGGAAGAATAAAATCATGAATAATAACACCATGATGAAGAACATCATGAGGAAGCTCTTAAAGGATGTGAGAATATGACAAAGTAGACAGAGAAGGCTTAAATAGAGAAATCTACCACTGAGAAAGGAAGATCCAAGGCAAAGCTTCCATCAAGGCCAGAAATAAGCACAAGAAAGATAAATAAAAGGATACCACACCAATGGTTCTCACTGAGGGAGACTTAGACCAAATTGGAGACAAGGTTCAGAAGATCATAGTGGAATCTTGGAATAGGGTGGAAGATCACTACAATGAGATTATCACAGGTGTACAAGAGAGGATTGCAGAGTTGAAGCTTTTGGAATTATCATTTAGACAACTTGCAAAAATATATGAAGGATTATAGAAGGAAGGCCAATCATCCTACCCTTGCAGCAAGGCTGACACAGATACCTATAGGGGCTCTACAGTTTGAATCAGCAGAAATTTAGTAGGAGGCCAAGGAGTGGACACATATAAACATGAACATCACAGCAGTGCCACTACCAAGGTTACATAAGCTATATGAGGAGAGTATAGAGGAATTAAAGATAAGGGAAGAGCACACATCGCAGATCAACATACAATGGACAAGGAGTGGGCTGCACTATCACAAAATCTTGACCAGACAATACAAGAGAGCGATCAGATAGCAAAAGAATATCAGCAACTAAAGAACGTAGTAGAAACAACATGTAAGGGAATTCCTAACATGGAGATCTGCGAAGAGGAACCAGTAGAAGATAAGTTCATGAAGCTCATACTTGCAGTCAAGGAATACAAGAAGAAAATTACAGATGTGCAGTTTGAGTATGAGGTAAAGATTAGTGAACTGCAGTTAAAGTTGCAGCCGACTACACCACCAGAAGTAAGATGTCAGAGGGAGGCTGACTTAAAGTTAATCATGGTTAGCATCTCCGAAACATTAGCGAACTGCAACAAACTACTGGATGAAAGTTTGCAAATTTGGAGTTCGCTACAAGAAGATCTAAATATTCAGAAACTCTAGGAGGAAATGCAACAAAGGAAGCAACAGCTAGAGGAGAGGTGAGCAACTACGAAGACATTACCTATATCGCTGAAGCTCACAAAGATTAATGAATTGAAGGTGTTGTTGAGGAGGATCGAAGAGCTGAAGAGGGAAGAGAAAACATTGATAGAAAGAACTCAACCTTGGCAGGATGAGGCCCTTCAGCTCTTGTAAATAGTAGATGAGAAGCTTCAAGAGCTTTGAGAGAAGGAGGTAACATTGCTAGAGAAGACTGCAGATCATGTAACAGAAGCATTGTTGGAGGAAGCACACATCGAGGATAAGCAAATGACATAAGTACTCCAACAGTTCAACAAGGCCTACAATGCCATTGCAGAAAATATCAGAGGCACAACAGCTAAGTGACTCGGGACGAGTCACATGTGAGCATTGGGGGCCTGTTGTGCGCAACCCAACTTGGACAGATTTTGGACAAGAAATTCGAGTTTTGTGGAGTGCACAGTAGAAAATATGCCACGGAGTATGAAGTGGACACGCAATAGAGCAGCGGAGCACAACAAATACCATGCAAGAAAGTCCTCGCTCAACATAGGGGCTTTACGGAAACCCCTCCCTTTTTGTAAAAAGCATAAAATATTGTAAAAGTTCATGGTTTGGACAATAGTCCCTTGTGTATTGGAAACCATGGTATCAAATCCATGGTGATGTAGCGATGTAATCCCCTAATGTAATATTATATATAGGGATCAATAATAAAGAAGAAGATCATCTTAGGATCATACCATGTATTGAATGTTTGAATATTTGTCATTGGGTTTTGTGGCAAAGGAAAGGCTCTGTAGATGAATGCGCAGAGGCCTAAGTCTACAGTTGAGTGCATAGATGACCTGCAGCTAAGTGCATAGGTCAAGAATTGTTTGTTGTACAAATTCTATATAATAAGCAAAAATTCTTATGGAGGTAGTCCCACATTGGGATGCATAGTAAAATCTATGTCTTCCTATGTTTTGCTTATTATCCGCACTTTATTTCAGTGCTCTAAATCTTTATGGATGTTTATGTTATGTTTAAGTGATGAATGGAATTCTGCGAAGTAATATATAAGTTTGAAGTAGTTCATGAATGCGAAGTAATTATAAGTGTTAAAGCATAAAGAAAATACAAAAGTTCCATATTGCAGCATCTGTCAGGCTGCAAAAACCTGGTTTTGCAACCTCCCATAGTCACTTTGGGTGAGACTATGACTTGCTTCCAAGTTGTTTCCGAAAGGGCCAGTGGTTGAGGGTTTTTTTGGTGCGGAGTAAAAGTCAAACTTGGGTCTTCCCAATCTAAGCCAATAGGTAGTTGAAGCGTGAAATCCTATGATGCTTAAATCCCATTCGAATTGCATAATGGTGCCACCACATTGATGTTGTGCCACTCTAACTATGATAGGCTTCCCATCATGTGGAAAATGTATCCTCCTCTCCTGGAACTCGATGACAAAAAATTTGTGAAGGCCAAGGTCATCCTACAATGGCATCCCCATGATATCAATATCTACCCATATACTGCCAATCTTGATTTGATGCAGTAACAAGGAAACTAACCTTTCCATGTGACGAAAGCTTCAATGCTACCCCATATGTCAAAACAAGAGTGAATTGGGTCACTCTATGCCCTGATCCTGCTCATCAAAAAATAGAGTGACCGATCATCCAACCGAATCCCTAGATCCCATAGTCATATCAGCCATGAAATAATCCTGACAATTGTTGGCACCAAATTGTACCATGTCTCAGGTCCTTGCATGCAATCAATATATGTACATACATCTTGAATTAGTTGGGTGAATGCAAGACTTCCATACGCCTGTCATACCACACTGTGAGATCTGTTATTCTGCCTCCTGTAGGTGTTTCCCAAAACTATCTGGAGTTTAAAAATCCGCCTACAAGATGGATCCACCAACCAACGTATATGCTCTTGAGACATCTCACAATGTCTCACCCAAAAGGTGTCATGCATCACCCTAAATGTGGGATCAAGGGTGGAGCACATGGTACCCTTGCATCAAATTGGACCATCCCCAAGATTGCTTGCCAAATCATACCCTGACCATATGTCACAGCTGGAAATCATCCCTCTTTATACACCATGTCATAGCCATCTATTTCAGGTGAACCTCTTAGGTCATATTTCTCATGATGAGAACATCAAGAGATGATAGCCAAGTCCCTTGTGTCAGTGTACAATGCTGGAGAGTGATAAATGAAAGCTCATGGTCAGCCCTGTGATCAACTTTCTCGCAAAATATGGGTGTGCCAAACCCAATGGTGTGTCTGACTTCCCCGTTAAAAGATCTCTCTAGTGGAAAAACTTCAACAACCTGTAGTGCATCATCATGCTTTGTTGTACATAAATATGCATGCCTACACTGCACCATATGGCATCCCATATGTATTAATTCACACTGTACCATATGGCATCCCATATGTGTTTTACCGCCCTGTACCATATGTCATCCCATATATGTCAATTCATTCACCACACTGCTAGTAAGCCCTCCACAATGTGAGCCATATCTCCTCATTTGACTTGACAAACCTAGGTGGTTTACCTCCCCATAGGCTAACCGAATTGACACTACTTTTCCTACGCTCAGTATCTCATGTGTCCAATATACCAATAAGAGAGCATTTTTTCCATGCAATTCCATGTCTAGTGGCCTATCAATGCAACCTCCTACTAGCTCCTACTAGAGTAGGCTAATCACCCTATGACCCAACGCATAATCAATATGCCAAGAAAATTCATGAAATTTAGTCGCTTCCCTACCAAATCATCTTGTCACTAGTGTTGATGGAGATATGAAAGGGTGTGGGTGCTCAATCACCAGATCCATCACATTGCTAATACGACCACTAACCAAACCCATGTTGTGTTGGGGAATCCCACTTGGATCCCAAAAACAGTCTAGCCCTCAGTCTCCTCTAGTAACCCATGAACCCTGTTGGATTATGCTCTTAACCATGGATATATCCAGGTACCTAGCCAGCTCCACCGGATACGAACTCAATATGTCTCTCCATCCAACCCAAAGAGAGGGATCAAATGCACATACACCCATACATGGAACAACTCCCACCAGCGGATGTTGTGCCCTGTGCAACTCATGTTGAATCATCTCACGATCTTGGTCAAAACATGAGATATGTCTAGGTAAATCTACCTCTCTCTCTCCAATGTACATAGTTAACCTAACAATGTTATCAACCCCACCTGTGTATGCCTGAAGAGGGTTTCTCTAACACTCTAATGTGTATTCCTCTAATTTTACCATTAGGGAATCCAACCATTCCTCAATGCAAGTCAACTTGGTCATCGTCTTAGCACAAAATGCTCTCATTCCATCCAACTTCTCATTTTGCTGCAGTGGTCTCTCGGACTATCGTGGCCTCCTTTTTCCATGTTAGAAGGTTAACCTGGAGTTGATAAAACTGTTGTGGGTGGCTAACATTTGTAAACTTAGTCACAACTTTGGGTACTTTTGTGTTTCTTGGCATCTCATCAACTAGGGATATGTATACTAGAACCTCATCAATGGTGGGTAACGTTGTGTCAGCTGACACCTCATCAATGGGTGTATGCTCAACTGTCTCCACCAATGTGCCAATCGGGGCTACCAAAGGAAACTCCAACAAGGGTGGCTCCTATGTCACACTAGGTGTATCCATGTGCTCCTCACAATCCTGTGTACCCTTAGTCTCCTACTCAACCTTCACCTCAGGCTTGTTGCTAGTGTACTCGTGCCCTAGGCCCCAAAATCTGAAGTAAGATATCCTCTCGGTCCCATCATCTAACTATTCTCTTCCTGTCCACTCCTCTTGAGGAGGTCTAGTGCCCTGATTCTATTGACCTTTCCCTCATGGTGTAAGTGGCTTCATTCCCGTGGTATGTGCACCTCTAGTGTTTTTGTGATAAGGATGAGGATACTTCAGCTTTATTCCCTTACTGATACACAACTGGGCTAACATTTCTATCATCTCCTCATTATTTATGAGGGTATCCTCCATGATTCCCTGTGTACTCCTCCCCTTTTTCACCATTATAATGTCCATAAATTTCACCAATGATTGTGCATGCACGCCTACACCTCCATGATCTTGATAGCTTCCCCATAGTTGGCCAAGATCATGCTCTGATACCACTGTAATGTCCCAGTTTATAATTTTACCTAATTTTCTTGGGAAATTGCTTAATAATTTCTACCATAAATTTATCCAAGCAATTGCAGAAAATGAACCATGAAATTGCAGTAAAAATAAAATAACATTTCCAAATAAACTCAGAAGTGCCACAATTGTAAATAACATAAGAAATGGAGAATTGAGCAACTTTATTTATTTATTGGAACAATTAAATACAAAACTCATGATAGAAATAGCTACAATGATGGCCATAGAAGATCTGATGCAATAATAAATCGAGCTCCAAAATAGAACTGGAAATAAATAAGTTGCACCTGTGAATTACTGCCCATGAATTTTACTGTTGTTGCTGCTGGAGGTGAACTATGATTGATGCCCTCAAATATACTCCAAATGTTTTGCAAAATTAACTAGAGGCTTCTCTCACCAAAATCTACCAAACCCAGAAAAGTATTGGGCTAATTCTAGCTCACTGTAGAAGCCTCAAAAAGTGCAAATTACCCAAAATATATTGTTGTTGTTGTTGTTGCTATTGGAAAATAATTGGAATTTGTTCCCTCGAAACTACTCAGAAAATTATGCAATTTTAACCCATAACTCCTCACACCAAATGCATAAAAACCCAGAAATGGTTTAGCTTAAATCCAAGCCAAAATTGAACCCAAAATATGATGCAAACTTCCCAATGAACAACAATACACCCTACAATAAGAATGCACAATTTTGGCCCAAATATTGCCTGAAAAATTCTATAAAATTAGCTAAAGGATCCTCACACCCAAAACAACAAAACACATAAATTGTTTTAGCTAATTCTAGCTAACCCAAAATGCCCAAAATAGAGCGAATTTCTAGCTACACAATTTTGCGCTCAACCAGAGAGGAACTGCGGAGAAATGATAAAAATCTATGGTAAATGGATGAGAGATTGTGCACAAATCTCCTCTAGAAAATAGCTATCACTCCCACTTAAAAACTATAATCTGAACTTATACAATAAAATAACGAATATAGATACAAACATAAACACCAAGATGCAGCAGAAATAAAATTTCATTTCATTAATATCAAAGAATTGAAATATGCTTATACACATAATGGAAATAAACTAGCTCGGGCGATGGTAGCTTATCTCTGAGAAGATACATGGAGGCTAAATGCCTCTGAACTGTGTTACAATAAAGCTTGATGGCCTTTTTATCATTGAGAAACAATGAAAAACACTAAAAATCTAAAAACCTAACCCTAGGAGATGAAGCACCAAAAGCTTATAGGCCCCGTTGGAGTAAGTTGGAACGTCAACTTCTGAGGGTCATAACTTTGGCATAAAATCTCCATTTGTATATCATAATACCTTGTTTTGAATTTCTTGAAGAGGAGGA
>APFE031692268.1:0-25227 GCA_000404065.3 Pinus taeda | reverse complement strand
GGTAGGCTCTCATCATTGGCCTTTACTTTGCAATTAGGAACTTGCGTGTTAGCGTTGTTTGATTGTTGCTAGACCCCATTTAGGCTAGTGGGATTGCCTTTGTCCGCAGAGGGGATTTACCTACACAACACTTCGGAAAGGAACAGCACTTTCACATTTTGTTGTTCCTTCGGAAAGGAATAGCATTTCCGCATTTTTGTTGTTCCTTTCCAAAGGAACAGCACTTCCGCCAGATTGTTTTATCGTTGCTTTTAAAGGAAAAGCTCTCCTTTGTATTTTTTCTTTTTTTCGTTCTTTTCGAAGGAACAACAGTTTCGATTTCGGATGATCTTAAGTTGTTCCACAAAAGGAGCGGTATTTTATTTCACACTTGCTTTATTTGTTGTTTCGTTTAAGGAACAGTTGTTGTTCCTCTTAAGGAACAGTTGTTGTTCCTTTTAAGGAACAACTGTGATTCCTCTTAAGGAACATTAGTTTCGAGTGTATTTTTTTTCTTTTGTTTGTTGTTCCTTTTAAAGGAACCATGGTTTTTGCGTGTAGATGTTCTTTTGTTGTCCCTCTTAAGGAACAGCAGCTATTCCATCTAAGGAACAACACTTTTTGAGTGCATCTTTTTATTTTTCGTGTGTGTGTGTGTCTCATCATTTAGAGCATTTTTTGAATGATGATCCTTTTAAGGCACAGGTATACATTTATGCAGGAATACAAAAACTAGAGGATACTGAAATCAGCAAACCAAAGAAAAATCGTTATCTTTAGAGAAATTGTTTTGAATCGATAAAAAAAAGAGGAAAGAACACAACTATTTATATCACTTTGTTGTCCTTAGTTTCACTAAAACCAATTTGATTAATTATTTTTATCATGTTGGTTCTTTCTTAATTTTCATAATTCTCTTTTGTCATTATTATTGAATAAGAATAAGGGCATATTTTCCTCTATTGAGATGTTCATATTGCTTCCACCATCTCTACTCTTAAGGAGTGTTGAGTCATCCTCTGTATATAGATAGGAAAGTGTTATATAAAAGAAAAGAAAAGAGAAAAATATATATCTATATGATTACTAACATGATTTGTCAGATGAAGGATAGGGGGTCTCATCAAGAGCCAGCCTACCATGATCATAAGGAAGCAAGTGAAGTGGCATTCCCATTATGGCCACCACACTAGGGATATGATCCAAGAGGCATATCAGAAAATAAAAAGTCCTTGGAACAAGAAGTCTCATCACGAGCCAGCCTGCCCACCTTTCACTCCTTCCTCATGAATGGCATTGTGATTTATCTGGTTACCAAGCTAGCACAATGGCCTCCATTCTGACATCACACAACACTTTTCTAGGCATACATGAAGAATTATGGTTCCAAGGGTGAAACAAGCAACTATGTCAAGGTTATGGACACCTGTGGGCAACAGATCTCTACTGATGGTATTGAAGTCATACTTTTCAAACACCAATAGTCATTATAAACATTTTTCTTATATCTCTATCTCAATTTCAAATGAGATCATGTTATATAACCTTTTTGAACCTCTTACACATGAAAAACCATTCATAAATCAATCATAATGGTTAAAGTGGATAATGACCGCATAAGAATTTTTACTTACCACGACTGTCTTCTCCTCTATTTTTCACATCATTTCAAGGCATTTCCATATCTATTCGCGATTTCCATCATAAGCCTCAATTTCAGTAATCCGCTGCTTTTTGTAATCATGTCATGGATATATACATTGTCCCTTTATTCTACTGTATGACTACAGTCCAGCATGCTGCTCCTTTATTTGTCGGCTGAGGACAGCCTATCACATTACAGGGGGCGCGGGTGACCTCCATAATACACTGGCATATGTGTCAACTCCTTATTTGGAGGTACTATGAATCCATCAGAACTCGGGAATAGCAAGTTTAAAAGTATTGATATTTCCCAATATGCACAGCTTATTGTTCCACCGTCATTCCTATGTTTTTTCTCTGTAAAAATTAACAGTGTGCTAAGCTTGAACGGCTTGTTGTTCCATTGTCATTTATGTGATCTTGCTATGTAAAAATTCATTGTGTGTTAAGCTTGAACAACTTGTTGTTCCATTGTCATTTATGTGTACTTACTCTGTAAACATTAATAGTGTGCTAAGCTTGAACAGCTTGTTGTTCCATTATCATTTTTGTGTTCTTTCTCTGTAAAAATTCACAGTGTGCTAAGCTTGAATAGCTTGTTGTTCCATTGTCATTTCTATGTTCTTGCTCTGTAAAAATTCACAGTGTGCTAAGCTTGAACAAAATGGGAGGCAGATCAATACACAGTGAACCGCAGGTGTTATTAATCTCTGACGCTACACGTGAAATTTTAGTAAGAGCAGGATGGATTTCCTACCTTAACCGACTACAGTAGTCTAATGAGACGGTGGCCATTGAATTTCTGCATTATTTGTAGGAAGATCGTTCCATGGTGAGGGGGAGGAAAATAACAGTAACAGATGCGATAATAGCTAAAGTATCGAGACTGCCAGCTGTTGGACCAGTATGGACCCAGAAGAAAGTGAAACTTCAAGATGCTATAACCATCTTCCAGGACGACAGACAGAGCCTTATTGTTAAAGGAAAAGGAGTCCTGCCTGCAACCCTGGGAGAACCTTGGTCAAAATTAACCAGAATTGTGCGAAGCTACATCACATGTGATGGCATAAAAGACATGGTAAGACCATGCCATCTCAAATTGTTAGCTGTATTAAAACAAAAATGTGTTGTAAATTTTCCCGCATACTTAGATTTTTTATTGCATGATGTTGCTCGGAGCATAAGAAAATCTCATCATGTAGAAACAATAGTAAGTCATCACGGCATAATTCGGCTAACAGTCAGTTATAGTCTCGCTCAACAGCAAATTAGTTGGGAAGAATTGGTATTCTCGATAAATGGGGGATTGGCCTTACAAGACCCAAAATGAAAAAGAACTACTAGCACATCAATGAGATCGCAGAAACAAAGACAGTCCACCAGATTGGGGAGAAGCAGGGGAATGTTAGGAAGTCCCAAGAAAACAGTAGCCAGTCATTAGAGATATATGATTCAGAGGACGAGCAACCCCCATAACTTGAAGAAGGGGAAAATGAAGAAGAAGAATTATAATAAAATGAAGAAGAGGAACCGGAAGAGGAAACTGAGCACTCCGGCGAGCAAGAAGGGGAGGAATCAAAGCCACCCAGCAAAAGCCCATTATAAAATCCTCTGAAAAAAGACGAATTGGCCTAAATTTTGGCCAACATGGGTGAGTACATCCAGCCCCACATCCCACTCAACCTCAATATTGAAGCAGGACAATCAGAGGAACACTCTGCTCACAGTAAGAGTGCATCTGAAGAGATGAATGATGAGGAAGAAGAAGAAAGGCAATCACAGGAACACTCTTCTCACAGCAATAATGCATCTGACGAGATGAATGACAAAGAAAAAATAGAAGAAGAAGCCACCTAGGAAATAGCAGATCAAACCAGGGTTTCCTCCCCTGAGAAACCTTATCAGCAAAATGAGAACACTGAAGAAGTGTTCCAAGCAGAAAATATGAAAATAAGCCAGGGTGAGGGTACAATCCCTGAAGAACAAAGCCCAGGCCCAAGAAAAGAAACAGTTGTTCCTTCGAAGAAAATGAATGAAATCCAAAGTCTGTGAAACGAACAACAAAGACTACTAAATGTAGTAAAATAGCTCAGACAGCAAATAAGGGTCCTAAAAATGGGGAGAATCTCAAAAAGAACCCCCGGAACAAAGGGTGCAGCCACCGAGACAAAACCCCATAAAATGAAGACCAAGGGAACTCAAACTAAACCCATTATCATTCAGGACCACAAAGAACAGCATGCAGCTATTACAAGCACAGAGACCTAAACAGAAGATGCATCAGTCTGTAATAAGGACATCCAGACAGAGGCATTGTCCTCTAGCATCACAACCGACCAGACAGTTCACGAGAAGGAAACGCAGACTACAGGAACCAGATGTCGCAATAAGGAGATCCAAGTAGACCTCCAGCCCAAAAATGTTTTGATGGACAATGATCCTAGGATAGTGAGACTGTAAGAGGATCTACCGCAGGCCCAGTAGACGATAGAAAAGCTCATAGAGGAAACTATTGCTCAAGAGAAATATCAAAAGTTACAACAGCAGGTAAAGAAAATCAGTGCATTAGAGAGATAGGCCTTCGATAGGTGTCGGAGGGCAAAGGAAAAAGTTAAAAAGGTAACTAATAGACTAGACACAGTTATGAGTCAAATGGATACTCTCTGTTCTCTATATACTGATGTTCTAGCATGTAGGGCACCTGCCAAAAATTATGCTTTGTTTTTTATGGAAAGGTACTTACAATTAAAAATTAAGGCTGTCAAGACAGGGGTCCCTATAGAGTTAAAAACTATTGATGATTTTATAAACTGCTGTAAACATTATGGGGAGAAATTCCAGTGATTGCTATGTGAGTTTTACTTGTATAATTTGGTGTTGGACAGTGAAACGGAGGAGAACCCTAGTCCTTTTGTGGGTGATATCTAGCTTCAGCAATTCATCTCTTTTACTGTTAACCAGATAAAGTGGCTTAAAGCCCATAATACCTTTCAGAGACAGGAGAACGGGTTAGATCTGTGGGTAAGGGGTGAACTAAGAAACCCATTACAACTGTGGAATAAGCATAGAAGCTTAATGAGAAAGAAGGGTGTGATCCAGACATTGGGGCCCATTCACACAGCAGTTGTCCAGCAAGGGGTAGAATACTTCCTATTCATCAAAGACCTTGCCATAGCAGCAGCTAAAGTCCGATGGAAGACTTCCAATCAGAATGTTCAGGACAAAGAGCCATTCAATTATGAAAATTTTAAGTTAGTTGTTGATCGCCTGGTTACCTATAGTAACCTCATCCTGAGAGAAGGCCCATATTGGCTAGGTTGTAGGTTTTGAATGGTATCCTGCAGCAGGGTAAAAGGCCCTATATGAATTGCCTGAAGGCCAAACAGGGCATATTCTTGAATTTTTATCTAGACATCATGGTTTTAGACCACTGCATGAAAATCCCTCTCCAGCCTATTCCCTAACTGCCTTGCATGTCAATTACAATGTTTTCATAAGGGCATGAAAAAGGGTAAGCAGGGGGGTGTGTTGAGCATTGGAAAAGGTATGTATTTACCACTTATTTCTTTATCTTTTCCTTTGAATCATAACTTCTTTACATTCTAAGATGGCAATATGTTAAAGAATTATGATAAAATTAAGGAGATTTGTGATTGATGCAAAATGACTAATTATTGTATTTTTCTATACAGAAAGTGAAGAAAATGGAAAATCACTATTTAGGAGGAAAAGACAAAGTAGAAGAAACTATTTTCCCTTTGACAGGAAACCGTATCCAGATGAGGAGATCAAGATTGGAGCGCATGATCCAGGAAAAGGAATAGGAAACACAGCATCAGCGCAAGAAGACAAAATGATAACTGCAGATCAAAGATAAAGTGAATCCCTCAGGATCCTTTGATCCTAAGGGATTGCTGCTTAAAGACTTATCAGTAGTCTTGATACTTCCGCCTGGCCATTATAAAAAGGGACAGTGTTGGTAGGCCAAGGGGCGGATATTTTTGTCAATTTGTAGAACTTAGTATTTTACTCTTAACTTTGATCATCGACTATCTTTGAAGAGGGATCGTTGTAACTCTGCCATTTATGATTAATATATAACTCAGTTGTTGTTCCATTATCTGATCCTGGAGTAACCACAGCAGTGCTTCCCTGGTGGCTAAGGGCCCGGCCCAAGTGGATCCACTTGCTTCTTGTATCATTATTTTACAATTACAGTCATGTGTGGTTTGATTTCCTTTGCATTTCCTTAATTTACTTTATTCAGTAATCTTTTGTTTCTGAATGTTTCCCTAAATTGCTCTGTTATATCAAAATCATAATTGGATAGCGAGATTATTCTTTACGAATTGAAATGTCATGTTGTTCATTTTGAAATAATATTGCATTGTCTAATTCGGATTCTGTTGTTCATTTACAGATTGCTATTGTTGTTCATTTACAGTTGCAACTGTTCATTTAACTACGTCTCATTTACAATTGTGATTGTTGTTCATTTCACTGCTATTCCATTATAACTACAATTGTCATTCCTTTATATCTGTCGTTAATGTCTTGCGTGTTAGAATAAGATTATTGATTCAATTACTCTATAGTCACTGTGTGTTTACACTTAATTAAGTTTGTTGTTCAATCTCTGTAGATTTAATTAGGTTTGTTGTTCCTTTCTTAGTTAAAGGTTGTTGTTTAATTCATTTCGATTAAGATTGCTACTCAATTTACTTCTATAGATTAAGCTTTGTTGTTTGATATTTTCAATAGATTTAATTGTTGTTCCTTTTCTGTTAATCGAATTGTTATTTCCAGCATTTGCTTGAAAGTGGATAGAAAGATCTACAACTGTAACGAACATTGACTACAGTTGTCTAGTTCTCAGATTGAGATCTTGTCTGTGAATGATTTTCATTTACATCAGTTTACAGGGGAAAGAGTTATCATTATTGGATCCTTGATTAATGATTGTTGTAATTTCTTGAGTGAATGATTTAGTTACAAAGAATTTAAGTTTCTTACCATTACAATTAGATTTTGTTTCTAGCATTCAGTTACTTTTGTAAGCACTATACTGCAAACATTACTCTTGAACAAGTGACCTCCTCAGACTGAGTACACTCTTGAGATAGAAAATCGTACCTAGATTGATAATTAATTAGGGTAAATAGGGATTAACAGACACCTTTTTATCGCTTAATAATGGTATGTTGAATGATGGAAGTATCATATGTCTTAAGATCTTCATAGTTCTAAGCAAAGACATTTTTGTATTTCTTTAACAATTGAACAAAGGTTGATCTTTCATCTAGTGTAAGACTGAGTTCTAGATTGATATTTTGAGGTTTAAGGTCAGTTCCAAGGTTAACTAATTCAAACCTCAAAGTTGAACTTTGAAGTTTTGAGTTAGTGGGTTTCTTGAACATGTCCTTAAGATCATATAAGTCTTCCATATTAACCAAAAATTTAGGTATGGAATTTGCAGTTATTTCTTGCTTAAGTTGGATGTCATGTTGTTCTTCATCTATTATATGGTCATCATAAGAGCCTTCAGATGCTAGAAAATTTATGATATCCAAGTCATTATTAAAGGCTCGTCAATTGGTGATATTATCAGGAATAGAAGGCCTAAAAATTAATTCAATAGAAAAGTGATTGGGGCTATAATCTTCTGATGGAATGAACTTGGATGCAACATTATCCAAAAGATCGACACTTGCATTTTGGAGTCTTGGGATAGGGGAAATGTTGAACGCTATAAAATGAGAGGTGAGGTCTTGGAATAGTGATTGATAATGTTTGAAATGTCCAGAGAGACAGTGTATAGTATTCCTTACCTATTTAATTACAATTTTTGAATCTCCAAAAACTTGAAGATATTTGATATTAAGGCCAATAGCTTTATACACCCCTTGAACTAATGCTTCATATTTGGCAACGTTATTTGTGCATTTGAATTCAAGTCTGCATGCTAACATAGTTTTCTTTCCCTTCTGAGCTAACTAATATGCATCATGCCCTAGCTCCATTGTTAGATTTAGATCCATCAAAATATAATTTCCAAAACAAAGACTCAACTACTGGTTTATCTACAAAATTTATGCACTTAGATGAATCTGTTTGAGAATAATTTTCGACTTGTGATATAACAGAATTTTCCAAGAAGGGTGATCTGTTTGCATTAAAATTGCCTAGAAATGATTCAATTGAATAATTTCCAATGATATTGTTGTTGTATGCGACGGGTTCATTTTCTCCTTCCAGCTCTGTGACAATATACTTTTGATGTTTCTCTCGGTCAATCCTTATTTGATTCGGCTTACCGTTATAGGGAAGCCACATGTGGGACTAGTCAGTCGTGAAATAGCCATGAATCTTTTCTGACCAGTCTCTGCCAAGGATTAAGCCGTAGAATTCTGGGATATCAGCCACAAGAATGTCAATGACTTGACATACTTTCAGGTTTGATGAGAGCCAAATAGTGACTTGATTGAGTTCCCCTATAACTTCGACTTGAGATCAATCTAACTATACGATGTGAACATCATTTTTTTTGGGCTCCACATTCAATTTCGTACAAACTATTCTTGGTAGAATGTTGGATGAAGCTCCAGAATCAACTAAACAATTGTGTAAAATTTCATTGAAAGCTTCAAAAGTCAGAAGAAATGGAGATTTAAGGGATTTGGATGTTCCTCTTATTAGAGAAATATTAGTTAAACTGATTTTATCTGATGAGGTAGTAGGGGGCCTTCCCATTTCTTGAGCAGCCTATGAGATTAAGCAGCGGGAAGAGGAGAAGTCGGGACTACTTTTAGTTCTTTATGCAATAGCTTTTGTTGATGTTTTAACTTGCTAATCTCGTGGAATGTAATATTGGCCCTAGTCTTTTTCATATCTTCAATGATGTTGTATTCCATTTCATCATGGACTAGTAGGGTTTTAGCTGAAGGTGAAGAATTTGATTGAGGAGGAGTGGTTTAAGTGGATTTGGGGGAAGATTTCTTACCTATTACTTTATCTTTGGGAGTTGGAGTTGATGCTTTTTGTTTTCGATTTGTTTGTGGCAAATCTACAGTGCTTCTACTCCTAGTTGTGGTAGGTAATGCTTCTTGTGCTTATTCATTAGGAAGGATAATTTCCCACATTCCTTGTAATTCAACTACTTCTTCGTCATCAGTTTGTTCTTCAGTTGTGGAGATTTCCTCCTCCTCTACATCTGATTTAGCATTTGATATTGTACTTAGAGGCTTAGGATCAGAGGAAAGATTTATTTTGTAAGGTTTGGAAACTTTCCTTGCGGAAGTCTCAGCTACCTGTTTTTTGATGTCGACCATTTCATTGGACATGGTTTTAAGGGCCTTTTGCATTCCTTCAAGATCAAAAGGATCCTTAGGTGCTTTTTTCTTGGATTCATCCCTAAAAGTTACCTTCTTGGATTTTAGCTCTCCTAATGCATTTTTTTTCTCTAAAGCTAAAATGTGTTTTTCTACAGCTATGGCTTATTTCATGATTTCTTCCAAAGTAGGTTTGGAAGCCCTATTGACAAAACTAGTTGTGTTTGAGGGAAGAGTAGAAATGTACCATTCATTTTGGACTTCATCACTAGGCTAGGATGTTGTTAGGATCTTATTCAATAACTTATTAAAGCATGAATTGAAGTCCTTAATTGATTCTCTAGGTTCAGATTTCAAGTTGGAGAGATCATTGAGAAGAGTAGTTGTTGATCAGTCATCTCCAAACTTGGTTAGGAACTGCTCTTTAAAGGCATCGCAACTATTAATGGAAGCAGATGGTAATGAAAAATACCATGATCTTGCTGATCCTTGTAATATATAAGGGAATAATATTACAACTACATCTTATTCTACCACTGCATTCATATTTATGGACAACATAAAGTTGTTTATGTGTTCTTCAGCAGGCAAACCAACATCAGGGCTAAATTTTGGAAACCATTTCACTGGATGCGCAAGTAGTGGGTCTAATGGTCCTACCATTCGAACTGCTCCTGGATTTGTCCATGGTCTTTGAGCCATCGTGGGTATCTGTGTAGAGGAAGATGTTCTAGTAGTTAAAGGTGATTGGGTAGAGGAGACTTGTGCTCTAGTACTAGTGTAAATCACGACCTGTAGTTGTGAGGTGGATGATTGATTTTATGATGAAGTGGATGGAATGAATGAGGGTGTTTCAGGTGATGATGAGAGAACCTCTCTATGAGCTTCAGAATGTGTTTTCTTAGTTTTCCTTCGGTTTGGTAGAGGGAATTCAAATGGGGGGATCCAAAATTTTTCACTATGTGATCTAGTTAACCTTTGAGAGGAAGAAAATTGAGAAGAAACACTAGCTTGAGATAACTAATATTCTTCTTGAGATAAAGAAATCCCCTGCAGTTTATGAATTAAAAATTGTACTTCAGGAGTTTCTATAGTAGAAGATTGATCTGATTTCTTTGGGATCGCAGTAGTGGATTCTAAGGATTTCTTTACAACTTCTTTCCTAGGATTTCGGGATTTAGAATGCTACCGAGAATTTGGGGGTGATGGTGAGGGAGTTTTACTCTTACGATGGCTTACTGATTTAGATTTTCTTATCATTCATAGTTAGGCCCTCCTTCTAGCGCCAAAATGTTGAAGCCTCGAAAATTGTTGTGACAACATGGGGGAAAACCACCCGATCTGGACCTTGAAAGAATCTCCTTTCCATTTGGTATAGTGGCTTTGACTAGGGATAATGGGACCAGTTTCCCAAAATAGATTTGATAGTGATGATGGGATGATATATGATGTCACAGGAAATGAGTAAGTTAAGTGTAATCTAGTCTAAATTCTAAACACATGCATATATCCTAATTTAACATTTTTCAACTATAAGTATACATTGGAATCAAATACAATATGCGATCTACAATGATGTCTTGCAGCAATTGGTAATAAAAATCATTCAAATGCAATAAGAAATTAAATCATTTAACAATAATCGTTTTGGATAAATAGTTAGACAAAACGATTGAGAAAAATATATTGCATATAAAATCATTCATGTATTCAAAAAGAAATCAAAGCTAACATCATACAGAAGTGCAATAATGCTAAAACTGTAATTCAAAATTTCATACATAAACAATTGAAAGAAGAAGTATTGCTTAACATGTAAATAAAACATGATCATAAGATAAAAGTACCATATATGATAAGTCATGCTCATGTGCTTCAGCAATATTGACCCAATTTCAATCAATCCAACACATTCTAAGAGTACAAAAGTGCATTTCAATAGAGCATGCTAGATATTTAAAAGAAAATATATCATGTTCCATTAATTTCATCAAAACCTCCTCAAAAGTACAGATGTGCAATGTTTTAAAAATTGTTTATGATAAAATTTCTAGAACCCTCTCTAAATGCATGAGAGGAGTTTAAATACTAAAACTATATGTCTTAAAATAGATTATTACAAAAATAGCTGAGGAGGTTTCAAACAACCTTCCTCATAATATGCAAAAATAAAACTAAAAGAAAAATAAATTAATGACTAACTCCTTTGAATTTAATCTCTAAGGTCGCAGATATCAATCATGGGCTTGAGCTGAGGTGGTTGGTTGATTGCAAGTTTTAACTGCCCAACAAATATGGCATCTGTTAGTGCTAGAACCATCTTTTGTGTTGAGGTTGTTAAACATCTTAGAGTCATCCACTGGCTATGTGGTTTTACTAGAAACTACCAGTATGCTTCCCAATTCAGCCTGTTTAACTATTTGATTGTCTCCTCCTTTTCCTGTGTTACCTGTTTCCACTACTGCTCTAGTTGTTTGGCATTCAGAAGAAATCTTGGTACACACTCCTCGATAAGATTGGCGCCATGAAGATTTTTGTTAAAGGATTCTATTATAATGTTTGTTGTTGTCGTTGCTATCATTGTTGCCCTTTTCGCCTTTTTCATCCAAGAATCCCAATCCGTGAACAGAATATCTTTATGAGACTCTTCCAGCTTTGGTAGGTCAACCTTTCTTCCATCCTCCGATTCTTGCCAGGTGATAAATTCAGAAACCATTTTGTGGATTTCATCATACCCAAACCTCATATCAATAACTTGGTTTGTTAATTTATCATTGGTCTCACAATAAGGATTTATCTGCGAGATTTTCTGGAAAAATACTTCCTTTTGTTGCATTAGTAATGAATTGAGGCTGAGTGCTTATTTGATGAATTCATTGATTTGTGGATTGTATTTAAGTTTATCTATCATGGCTTGTATATTCAAATACTTTTTTGCTAAACTGGCTTGATGTTGTATCTGGTTTGTTCGAATTCTTTTTGGAGTTGGGCTACTTATAATTCTGCTCGTTGATTAGATTTTTCTTGGGCTAATTGTTGTTCTAGCAGTAGAATTCTCTGTTCCTTTTCCTTGAGCATCATTTGGACTTCTGTCACCATGTCAATAGTTGTTGTGGCATAGGCTCCTTCGAATTGCAACAACTTTGTGAGATTCTCAGATGGGTCGATAGGTGAGTCCTTCCATACGATGCCCATTGGCTCATTTTCCGGAGTCACAATAGCCACAGTGTCCAATTTTCTTTTCTTCCTTTGTCTCTTGACTACAGCTTTGTGGGTAGGACTATAGAATACATCTAGCAGAGGTATTTCCTCAAATATTAAAACAATTTATGAAGTAGGAGTAGCAGGAATGATCTCAACGTCCTGAGTGCCTGTAGCTCCTTCCCCTATTGTTTCTTTGCTTTAGCTTGCTCAATCATCTCCTCTATACTTTGAGTTGTGTGTTTTTCAAACTCTTTGTTTGTGTTTCCTCCCCCATTTTGAGACTGTTTCTTTGAGTGCTCTGACTCATGCATAGATTTGTCTTGGGTTTCTTCTTCAGAGTTTTCTTTGGAGCTACCCTCCAAGCTTACGCTGGAGTTGGATCCCTTTTTGATTCAATCTACAATAGGTCCAACGGGACCTTTAATAATCTATTTTTCCTGTACACATGAAAAGCCTTAACATCTTTCGGGGTCAAAAGTAGTGATGCCATATGCAAAACTTGTGAAAATGTTTCTGCCTGTAGGAAGAGGTCATCGAAGGTGTCCTCTTCGTAGGTGAACTATTTTACTTTTACCATAGAAGTAAATTGCTTAACAGTGCCATTTGGGTCGTACTTCCTTCCCGAAACTGTAGCTAATTTCAGAGACTTAATAATCTATGCTTCTTTTAATGCATGTCCATAATAGTGTAGTGCAAAAGCACCACATTGTAATGGGAATGTAGGCCAAATGGCCTTCTTCTTCTCTTTCAGTCCTCTGCTTAATCCACCTTCCCCTACTATTTGGTAGGCTATTTATCTAGCCATTAGTTTTTCGAGGACATAATATGGGAGGACATGTGGTGAAGCAATGCTCCCAAAAACTCTGTTGTTGGTGAATGTTTCTTCCCCAAACCATCTGGCTACTAGCAAGATATCTATTTCAGCCTCTTTAGAAAACCTAGGAGCAGTCTTGTCATACACTTCTTTAGGACTATACAGATTTTATAAAAATGGGGGTCGAATTGAGATTCCCACACAACCTTATGGTATATATGGATGGGAAGCGGGTTCTGTATAGTCCACTTCCATCCCATATTGGGAGATTGAGAACAAAAACAGATTGCATCCATAACAAAATCATTCATGAAGAAAGGGGGGAAAATCCTTAAAGATGGACTTATTTTCCTTCTATATTCTATAATGGCCTTTGCCAAATTGTCTAACAAAATTTGAGCCCAGTTCATTATTGTTGCATTTACTGTTGCATCTATTAACAGAAGCCATTCCATGGAAAACTTGGTTCTATCGGGTCTACCGAATAACCTACATATCATTGTGGTTGCAAAACTATGAGGGGGAGAAATGGATGTCATTGAGTACATACCAGTTTTATCCAATTTGAGCTTGCCTTCACTTGATTTCTAGGTTTGTGTGACGTCTGTTGGGTCCTTATTTTCTTTAGCGAATTTCTCAAGGAACTTTTTTTGTAGATATTTTGTGGCTCAAGTAACTGGTATATTAGTCGTAGGTTGTCCATTGAGAAAGACCCCATGACCTCTTGCTTGTGATTCTTGAAGGTTCTGTCTGTGATGTCTACCTCGTGAATTACCCATTTAACCATATCTGTGTATGGTATTATTTTTGTCCTTGCAGCTATTCGGTCTAGGAATTAACATGTTGTTCTGAAATAGGAGGTTTCAGATGACTCCTAGGCATCTGTCATAGCCTTTGTTACCAGTGGCCTGGGCTACTCTTCTTCTAACAAGTTTTACATGGCCTCCCATGTCGAAGTTCCTTCGTCCTTGTTGCATGTGGTATCAGAGAAAATCAGCACCATTTCTGATTTCTCAGATGCAGTTCCCTTTCCCTTCTTCACCATTGTTTCTAACAATGTTCTTTGCAGTGTCTTCCTGAAATGGAGAAAAACGGAAGTTATCGGATAAACATAAGCGAGAATGACAGTGAGAATAAATGATATAGTTAACTTCAAAAAGGTGACAAGGTAGGAGCTTTTATTCAAAATGCAGATGAAAAGATATCGTATCACATCGAGGAACTCTTTAACATAAATGCCATTAAACTCATTACATAGCCATTAGGGCTTCTTATCATTGCCTTTATTAGCCTTTAAACTACCGCATCGCAATCGGGAAGGAAAAACTTTTAGGGTGGCAAGTTTGAACTGTGAGAAAGCTGATTTTGCAATTGTGATAAGATTATCACAATATCACAAATTGCACTATCACAATTTTGGTTGTGTGCTTTCCTAAAGTTTTTTTAACATTCTGCGAGATGCGAGATAAGCGGCATATTCTTGATTGTTTAGAACATAAATTGCCCAAATGAGTAATTATTTCATAAAGTGGCTTTTCAATGTGTGCCGGACTTAACTTACAATTTATAACATTTGCTTTTATCGGGCCTGAGTTTTATCACACTTTGCAAGCTCGCGCAGTTCATAAGATTGGACTTTTAAGTAAATTGACGCAATGTGATAAGGTTGACTCGTCCTATCGCATCTCGCATGTTACGACATTTTTCGACAGTTGCATTCTTTTTGAAGGCCAATATGCAATTGTGATAAGCACTTCATTTATAGGAAATGTCTTAATTCTTAGTTTTGAATGAAAAGTCTAATGAATTCTAAGTTAAATGCAGTGATCGATTCTATCACAGTTCACGAATTTTGTTCAGTAATTAGCCCTTTCAACACACTTGGTCCAGCGGTATGCGAAAAGGTGAGAATTGCTAGTCTTAAAGGGTTTTGACTCGATATCTTGATTTATTTCTAAAAGTTCAAAAGAAAGCGCCTAAGTGCTAAATTTTTCTTTGAGGGTTTTTTTTAAAGGGTCCCCATTTATTAATAGAATATTAACCATTAAACTAATAAATGGGGGGGTTGTTGAATAGCACAACATGACACTGAAAATGTTGAATATGTATGCCATATATCCAATGTACCGCCACATCATTGCTAATGTCATATGCCACGTGGCATATTGGAACCAATCACTGCTTGCTATGTGTCTCTCTAGAGGAGAGAGAAAAGGACCAAACCTACTCCATTTTTGCAATGAAAATCCTTTGTTAATCTGTTTTCGGCCCTCCCAGTGCTTTAACACTGAAGTCACTATCCCAATGCTTTAACCCAATCGATGTTTTCTGATCCCAACTTTTTAAAGTTGTCACCCTACTCCACTTCGGCAATTCATCAATTGTCGATTACACTATGCACAGGACCCCGCCAATTGTTGATCCACCAATATATTTGATCAGCGATCGCAAATCCTTGATATTGATCTGTTGTTGCGATGTGCTTGAAATTCTGACCACTGATATGCGATATCGGCGATTGTTGATTGTTAATTTTATCTGACCCCTATTTTTTTCCTCTTTAAATCTGCGATATGCGGGATCCGAGACTCATACTTAGGCATTTTTTCCTTTGTTTTCTAGTTTTGAAGAGTAAAATTCAACTTGCTCTAACTTTTGATCCAGAACTCAATTTGAAGAGCTGGATATATAGTTAGAAAGATGATTTTGAGCACTTTATCATGAAAATAGATGCAACATGATATGAACCATACTTATCATGTAGAAAAACTCCCAAGCCTTCAAACTTGTCTTGACCACAGGACTTCAAGGACTGAATGGCTTCTTTGACAAGCAATCCTTTAGGCTATGACACCCAAGTGATTCATGGGCTAAATTGAGCATTATATTCTCAAAATGAATAACAAGAAGGAGACACTTCAACCCTAAATGATATGACCTTAACACAATTGAAGTACAATATTACATAATCAAATGGTACATTACAAGACCTTTCTGAGATATATGGAACACTCTCTAACTCCTCATGGTTGAGGAGATATGAATTTTTAAGTTATTAATTTAGTACCTTTCCAAGCACAAGTAGGCCCAATCATGGAAAAGTCGGACCTGCTTGTGGGAGTCAATTTTCCTATATATATATGTTGAGGAGGAGTCATTGAGGTCATTCGCTCAAGTTGATTTCAAGTTTGTTTGAGATAGTAAAGAAGAAGTCTAAAATAAGTCCAAGCTAAGGAAGGAGTCAAAAACTGAGCTAAGGATGACCTGAAGGAAGCCAAGTTGAAGTAGATCTTTGTTAAAGGGTTTTTGGCACAATTGGGAAGGTTATTAGTTCAGTATGAGGGCAAATTTCTTTCGTTATGGAGGATGACTTTAGGGCCTTTGAACCAAGACTGATTTTAGGATGTTCTAGGTTGAATTTCAATTTGTTTTGGGATAATTTTTAGGTCTAATCTAGGCTAGGTTTCAGATCTATTTAATCCAAGTGAATCTTGGTGGCCACCCACCTATTCCACTAGCTCACAGCATAATTTTCCTATTTTAGTAGTTTTTAGTTCTTGAACTTTTGGAGCGGTTCTGAGGCCCTAAATGGTGTTTTTGGGGGAAATGGGCTGAGACCAATCATAGATTATGTCGATGGTTGAAAATTTTACTCCTTGGATAGACCTTTCTAATGAGCTATCGTGTTGCCAAAGGGTGATTGTTTGCCAAAGTTATGACCCCGAGAAGTTGACATTTCAATTTACCCCATCCAAGCCCATAAGCCTTTGGAGCTCCATCTCTTAATGTTAGGTTGTTAGATGTTTAGGATTTTTCATTATATATTCATGATAAAAAAAGCCTCCAAGCCTCATTGTAACAAAGTTCAGTAAGGTGTGTAGTCGTCACATCTCTTCTCAAATATAAGCTACCACCATTCGAGGTAGTTTTCTGTCATTTTTCATGTATATAGTTTCAACATTTCCCATTTATTAATTTAATTCAAGATTCATTGTATCTCTATGATTTGGGTTTAAATATGTATTTCTTTCGTTCCCTTCATAAATTTGGATCAGTGGTATCAAAGTGGTCTGCTCTTTTTCTATTTTTTGTGCATGTCCCCAACGAAGTTGTGGTATAATGAGTTGTGATTTGAACTGCTTGAACCCTTACAAGATCATCCTGGTCAACCCTGACAACCTCCCACGATGAAAGAAAAGAAATATGAGGGAGAAAGAGATCCTATCAAATTGTTTCTCGAATAAGCCCTCAAGTGACAAAGGAATGAGATGATGGATAATTTTTCCCAAATACTTTTGGCAGATATCAATAGGTAATGCATCTTCATCCAGTAGCCACGTCATAGGTGTCACCCCCTTTAAGGTACAAGTTAATTTTGATGTTCCTATATTTGAATCCCATATATATACATATTCTCTAGACAAATGGTTAAATCTAATAGAGGGGTATTTTTCAGTCCATAATTTTTCCAATAGGAAAAAGATTACTTTTTCACTCCTTAAGGCCACCTCTGATCTGAAGGACTGATGACAAATTTACTATGAGAAAAGGACCATGAAGGAATCCAAAATATTTTTAGTCTCACCCACTTAGAACTATTTTAGGGATGTTTTCAAGGAAAAATATTAGCTATGAATACTAGTACATGAGATGGACCACAATACGACGAGAAAGGGACCAAGCAGTGTTAGAGTTCACAAACATTTTTCATAACTTGTGCACCCGGCTGGGTATCAAGGACATTGAGTGACATATGGTACTCAAGTACTATGGCTATATAAAAAGATACATCTAGACAAAAATGGAGTTCCTATACATCTCCTCACTTGGCGTAGCATACCAATATGCTGTCAAATTTGAGCAAAATGTTAAATAAAAGAAGAGATACTTTGTATCTATGAATCCTTCACCTCAGAAGCAAGGTAAGGGCATGCCCAAATAGCAAAAAAAGGAAATAGCTAGGTTTGACTACCCTAGGAAAACCCATTGAAATCCCAAATAAATAATGGTAATGGGAAGACAAATAAAGATGCAGGAAAGTTGTACAATTTCCACAAGAGCCCCACTCATAAAAAAAATGAATGTCATGCAAAGTATTCATTGGTGGTCGAACTAAAATCTTCAGAGTTAGATGTAGGTTCCAACTTTGAACAAAACTTAGACAAGGGGAAACAAATCATTGATGCAGAACCTAGTGTCAGTGTTGCCACCACCAAGGTCCAACAAAGTAAGCCTAAAGATACAGAGGAAGGTGTACACCTCATTTACTCACAAATATGGGTGAAGGGTGCTCCATTGCACTTCATTGCTAATCGTGGAAGTCAAAATGACCTCATCTCAACAAAGTTCATTAAGTGTTTGGGCCTACTGATAACACTAGAGTCACATCCATACACCATTCGGTGGTTCCACCAAGGGCGAGATCTTGGCATCAGCCAATAGTGTTATCGGTCCTACAACATTAAGCCTTTCATGGATGAGGTATTTTGTGATGTTTCTCCCCTTGAATTTTGTGATGTTCTGTTAGGCCAACCATACTTGTGGAAACATCATGTTGTGTATGACTCCAAACCTTGAAGTGTTATTATTAATTTGGGAAGAAAACTATACAAGATACTATAGGTAGCCCCACCTACTACCATTTCTTTGATCTCTACTAAGAAATGCAATAAGATCATCTCCCAGACTATGAAATTTCTCTTCTTCCTTATTTGTTCTCAGAGTAGGGAGAAGATTATGGCCACCTCTATGGCCTACATCTAGGGCTCCTTTGTCCAACAAAGGCAAGTGGACAAGGTCATGGAAGAGTATAGAGACATCTTCTCCTCACCCACGGGGGTACCTTTGAATTTTCAGGTCAAGCATTCGATCGATATAACCCCCCATGCACCTCTACTCAATGGGAAAATTGGCCATCGATCTCTTCTAGAAAAATTAGGAAATCAAGTGACAAATCCAAGAGCTTCTACAAAAAATCCACATCCAACCAAGTTCCTCACCCTGTGGGAGCCCAATTGTACTCGTGCAGAAGAAGGATGGGATTTGGAGACTTTAATTTGATTATTTGACTTTAAAAAAAATCATGGTCATGAGTAAGAACCCGATTCCCTGGATTGACGACCTTCTTGACCAGCTCAAGGGATCCAAGTACTTCAGCAAGATTGATCTGAAGTTTGGTTCTCACCAAGTTCAAATCAAATAAACATATGTGTGGATGACCACTTTGAAATCTGAGGATCTTTTTCAATAGTTGGTTATGCCCTTTGGTTTGATGAATGCCCCAACAACTTTCATGAGGTTGATGGATGGAATATTTCAGCTTTTCACCAACTCTTTCATGGTTGTATATCTGGACGATATCCTCATCTTCAGCAAGACTTGGGAAGAACATTTGCAGCATATTTGGAAAGTGCTTCACACTCTATGGCAACACAAGCTATGTGCTAACTTGTAAAAATGCTCCTTTGGCATGGACAAGGTCCAATATTTAGGTTACAGTATTGATGAGCAAGGTGTGCATGTGGATCTAGATAAGATCCAAGTCATTTTGAATTGGTCAACCCCGACGAATCTAATAGATCTTCGCAACTTCTTGGGCCTTGCTAGTTTCTACCAAAAAATTGTGTTGGGGGTCTCTTATATCACTTGGCCATT
Source organism: Pinus taeda (assembly GCA_000404065.3). Classification (NCBI taxonomy): domain Eukaryota; kingdom Viridiplantae; phylum Streptophyta; class Pinopsida; order Pinales; family Pinaceae; genus Pinus; species Pinus taeda. The sequence goes on along the minus strand of APFE031692268.1, from coordinate 5,604 downwards.
AAATAAAGTTTCCAAGGGTGGAGAAAAAACAAATTTTTTTTGGTTTGAGTCACAATAGAAGGAATTTGATGAATTGAAACATTTCTATTGCTCTGCCCCAGTATTCACCTTGCTAGACCTGTAAAAACCATCTAAAATTGAAATTTATGCCTTTGATTATGTTATTGGTGTAGTCCTCATTCAGCAAGGACATCTAGTGGCCTCTCATAGTGAGACACTCTCTGATATTGTCTGAAGATACACTGCCTATGATAAGGAGATGTATTCCATTATGCAATCCTACTAGCAATGGAAACATTATATTCTTGGGAAGGAAATGACCATCCACACAGATCACCAGCTTCTTCAATTTCTGCAGACACGGGGGAAATTACAAAATTATCACCATCAGAAATAGTCCACGTATCTAAAACAATTCCATTTGAACATTAAATAAAAGAAAGGTAGCACCAACCATGTCGCAAATTTGCTCAGTCGACCCTTGATTGTGGCACTAACCATCATTCTCAAGTCTTGTGGGCACATTACCTTTGGATTGATACAGCTATACAACATTGATTCAAGTTTTCTACCACATATCAAATGTTGATGGTAGGAAAGCAAGTTACAGACTTCCACCTCCAAGATGCATTGTTGTGCCACCTAGGACGCCTTTGTGATTCTTCAATCGAGTGTGCCAAGCTTATCTGGGAAGCACATTATATTCAATTAGTAAGTCACTTTGGTGTAGATAAGAAAATGGCAGCATTGAATAATTATTTTTATTGGTCAAAAATTTGACATGATGTTTGAAAATGTATTAGGTCATACACTAGTTGTGCCATGCCAAATGAACCATCAAGAAGAAAGGAATGTGCACCCCTCTACCTATTCCTAAACAACCTTGGGAATCCATATCGATGGACTATATGTCTAACCTTCCTTCTACCAAGCATGGTAATGGCTATGTGTTTGTGGTTGTTGATAGATTTTTTAAGATAGACATCATGTCTACTTGCAAAAAGAGTATCACAACAGAATCCACTACCAAGTTATTGTTTGAACTGGTGTGGGTAATTTTTGAATCCCATAGGCCATCATATCATATTAGGATAATGGGTTATTAAGCAATTTTTTTTTAGCCTCTTGTCAATGTTGGACACCAAACTCACCAAATCAACTTCCTTCCACCCCCAAACCGATATCCAAATAGAGGTCGACAACTGGATGATCTTACGAATGTAAAAATCCTAGCATCCAAGCACATGGGATGAGATTCTCGCCTATGTGCAACGCAACTACAACAAAGTTATCCATAGCTCAACTGGCCACAACCCCTTTCAAGTGGGCCTAGGATTTCAATTAGATCTCATTGATGTTGCACTGCCCCTTGCAACTACCCAGGTAGAAGTTACACATATTCAATCTGAAGCCGACAAGGCTACCAATTTTATTGAACGAATTCAACGCATCCGCTAGCATGTCCATGATATTTTGTAGAAATATAATACAAAGTATAAACAATTCCATGATCAACAGCAGGTGTCGCACATGTTTCAAGTGGGAGAAAAGGTTTGGTTGCATCTGGAAAAAGAACACCATGCAGGGGCCTATCGAAAGCTCTGGCCACTCCACTATGGAATTTAAGCCATCACCAAGGTTGTGGGTGACAATTCTTTTGAGCTAAGTATCCCCCCATTCCTTGGCCTGCACCCAATGTTCAATGTGGACCACCTTCGACCATACTTTCCACCATTGTTAGACACATTAGAAATCGTGGAGCAGCTGAAACCAATAGAGCTCAAACAAAATTGGATTAAACATGTCATAACTGACCAAAAAAAGGACACACAAATTAAGAGCAATCACCAATAGAGGGTCCAGTTGTATCGGGTTGTCAAAGCAAGCTAGATGGTACACTAAGGCAAGTGGCTCACAAGGGGCCAAGTTTAGTGGAAATTCTCCCATCTTATGGAGGCACTCAATGCAATAGAGACCATTAGTTCCTAATGGGAGAGAATTGATCCAAGTGCCTATCAGAGTCTACCTACCTATTCCGCTGGCTCATGACACAATTTTTTTATTTTGGTGGTTATCTATTTTTGGCAGTTTTTAGGTCCTAAATTTCTAGAGCCATTTTGAGGCCCTAACTGGTGTTTTTTGGGGAAATGGGTTGGTAATAGTCATAGACTATGTCAACATTGGAAATTGTACTCCTTGGATAGACCTTTTAATGGGCTATCATGCTCACCAAATAGAGATCGTATTCCAAAATTAAAACCCCGAGAAGTTGGCATTCCAACTTACCCCATCAGCACCCATAAACCTTTGGTGCTTCATCTCCTAGGATTAGTTTTTTGGATGTTTACAGTTTCTCAGTATTTCTTCATGATAAAATTACTCCAAGCCTCATTGTAAAAAAAATTAGGAAGGTACGTAGTTGTCACATATCTTCTCAGAGAAAAGCTACCATCGTTCAAGTTATTTTACCTTCATTCTACATGTATACATTTTCAACATTTCCCATTTACTAATTGAACTAAAGTTTCACTGTATCTATGTGTTTTGGGTTTGAATCTATATTTCATTTTGTTTCCTTCATAAACTACATCATTGTTCTCGGTTGAGTTTTAGGTTAGTTTGTAGGTCATACCAAAGGAGAATAGGGCCACACTAAAGGAGAATAAGGTCACACTAAAGGAAACAAGGTGTTGGGTTGTGTTATATTATTTCCATGTAGTTAACAGGGGGTTTGAAGGGCACCCGTAACCCCACTTTCTGGGGGCCGGGGCAGCGCCCCAGAAAATTTTGGTTTTGGACCCTATGTTAGGTTGGGCAGACCCACCTATGGTTTTGTGCATGATTTTCGCACATGTTTTTTGGATGCAATGGTTTTAGGTCCATGGTATTGGATGCTTCAGCATGTATAAATATGTATTGTAACATTGAAAGGAACATAATGAAAAATCAAGCTGGTATTCCCAATTTTGGGATCCAGGGGAAAATATTTGTGTATATGTGTTTTATGTGTTATGATCTGGCATTGTTTATTTTCTGTGTTTTAGAATTTGTATGCAGGTAATTTTTGTATGGGGTTAAAACCTACATTTGGTATTAGAGTTGTTTTGGCTTCAAGGGGACGCCTTTGTTGCTGAGGGGTTTCGCTTGGGCCTGTGGTAGACCCTGTTCAGTGGGAGATCTGTGAGATCGATTCTGGTGGTGAAAGAAGATGGCGAGCAGTGGAAAGATAGGGATCGAGAAGTTCAATGGTTAGAGTTTTGAGTTCTGGGAACTCAAGATGGAGGATCTCTTGGTGGATAAAGATCAGTGGGTCGTGGTAGATCCAGGTACTAAACCAACAGGAGTGACCGATGAAGAATGGAAGAAGTTGGATCGGAAGGCAAAGAGCACAATACGATTGTGTGTCTCAAATTCAGTATTGTTGAATGTACCAAGGGAAGCTACGGCAGAGGCTTTGTGGGACAAATTAGGGACTTTGTACCAATCTAAGTCTCTGGTGAATAAATTGTTCCTGCGGAAAAAGCTATATAACCTGAGGATGAAAGATGAGACTCGGTGACAAAGCATCTAAATGCATTTAATACTGTGGTAAGTCAGTTAGCATATATTGATATTAAAATTTCAGATGAAGATAAGTGCATCAGTTTGTTGTGTTCTCTACCAGATTCGTGGGATAGCCTGGTTATTGCAATAGGTAGCAATGCAACTGCCTTGCATTTTGATGAAATAGTCTCATCCTTGCTGACGGAGGAGATGAGACGAAAAAATATGGAGAGTCAAAATGGTGATGCCTTGTTTGTACGAGGGCGGACCCAGAACAGAAACAAAAATAAGTCATCGAGTGAGAGATCTAAATCTCCAAGAAAACCTGTAAAGGTGGTGTGCTGGAAATGTGGAAAGGAAGGGCACTACAAAAGGGACTGTAAATCTAAAGATCCTGACAAAGGAAAGGGATCTGATGAGGCTCCTTCTGTAAAAGCGAAAACCACCTCAGATGAAAGTGGAGATGTGTACTTGGCTTCTTCAATTACACATGTAGATCATGAGGCATGGTTGATTGACTCAAGTGCATCATTCACTTCACTCCCCATAGAGAGTGGTTCTGCGAGTATGAGAAATATGATGGTGGTGATGTCTTCTTGGGGGATGACAAGAAGGCTAGAATCATTGGTCGTAGAAAAGTAAAGTTGAAGGTGCAAGGTGGAAGGGTTAGAATGCTTCCAGGTGTTCTACATATTCCTGCATTAGCCAAAAATCTGATTTATGTTAGCAAGTTGGATGATGCAGGTGTAAAAACAGTGTTCAAGAAGGATACTTGTAATATGGTTCGGGGAGCACTTGTATTGATGTGGGGAGTTTGGATTGGAACTCTGTACAAGCTGCAAGGTAGCATTGTTATTGACGGGTGCAATAGTTATGTGGTTCCTGAAAGTGGAGCAGAAAATCTAGTGGCCTATGGAGAGAAGACCATGTTGTGGCATCAAAGGCTTGGACATATTGGAGACAAGGGCCTTTGGATACTTCATGGTAAAGGAATGGTAGAAGGTATGAGTAATAGCTCTCTGGATTTTGATTTCTGTGAAAATTGTGTATATGGAAAGCAGAATCGGGTGAGTTTCCCCTCTGGCAGTAAGAGAGCAAAACAGATATTAGAACTTGTACATAGTGATGTGTTTGGACATGTGAAGGTTCCATCACTGGGTAAGTCTGTGTACTATGTATCATTTATAGATGACTTCTCAAGGAATACATGGATATATTTCCTTAAGAAGAAATCTGAAGTCTTTGACGGGTTTAAATAATTTAAGGCTCTGGTGGAAAACCAGACAGAGAGGAAGATAAAGGTGCTAAGGATAGATAACGGTGGAGAGTTTTGCAATAAGGAATTTGAAGAATTCTGTAAGAAGTGTGGTATAGCACGGCAGAAGACTACTCCATATACACCTCAGCAAAATGGAGTTGCAGAAAGAATGAATAATATGTTGATGGAAAGGGCAAGAAGCATGCTCAGTGGTGCCGGGTTAGGACAGGAATTCTGGGCAGAGGCAGTGGATATTGCATGTTACCTGGTCAACAGGTCACCTTCATCAGCTTTGGAGGATAAGACTCCACAAGAGGTATGGACTGGTAAGAAACCCTCTCTTTCACATCTGAGCATATTTGGATGTGATGCATATGTACATGTTCCAAAGGAGAAACGAACCAAGTTGGATAGTAAATCTAAAAAGTGCATCTTTATTAGGTATAAGGATGGTTTAAAGGGCCATAAGCTTTGGAACCCAGTCACACAGAAGGTTATGTACAGCTGAGATGTGGTGTTCAGAGAGGTGAAATATGTTATTAAACATGAAGTCCAACGAAAGGAACCTGAGAAGATAGAGTTTGAGCTAAAGGAGGAAGAATCAGACTGTACAGCAGAGGAGGAATCAAAAGATGAAGATCCACAAACTCCGATTGTTAGAAGATCAGTTCGAGAAAGAAGGCAGCCTGAAAGGTATAGTCCATTTGCTTTCTGTTCAAATTTTGCTTTATCTATTACTGACGATGATCCCAGAACTGTGAAGGAAGTAGTAGATTCAAAGGATGGAAAACTCTGGAAAGAGG